>PVIY010013926.1:0-57647 GCA_004026745.1 Myrmecophaga tridactyla | reverse complement strand
TGTTTCTGGTTATCTAGTAGTTCTGGAGGACGAACTAAAACGCGCACATTGCTAAGCCGCCATCTTGGCCCCTCTCTCTAAATGAACTTTAGAGAACAAAATTTTAAAAGTTCATCTTAATGAATATTATGCAGTCCGAACAAAATGAAATATTGAGCTACTCTGATTTGTTTTCAAAAGGAAGTATTATAACCTAAAGATACAGGCATATGAAGCATATATGATAACGCTAACAAAGGTTAATCTTCATTATTGCATTAAAGTTTTGCCCATAACCTAAACTCACCAGATTTAGCTGTTTAATTCCATTTAACACAACTCTAGTTATTTGTCTAGTGTGGGATGCATATATGCCCATTCAAAAGTTATTTGAACTACCCATCAGTTTATTCCTCAATAACAGAACACCAATTTTAACAAAACCCGGGTTCTTACAGAAGTAATGGAAATTCTGAATTAACTCACCCTGGTACTCTGCTACATCCAGACAACTAACTATGGGACAAAAATATCTACTTATAGAGTTTGATCTGTACTTTTGCTGAAAAAACTGGCATTATTTTTCCCTTGCTGAAAGTCTGCAACTAATTTTAATCAGTGTTTCTTATGAGCCAATGTGAATTCACATCTTATCATTCTGCTTTACTCAGGGAAAAAATGGAAAAAATTGCGTTTGGGGTGTTTGCTTTATGTTTTCCATATATAAAGAATAAATAATGATGGAAAACTTTGCTTAAACCTATATCTATATTAGAAGTGCTCCCTCTTTTTCAAATTGTTAACATTTCCAGATAGTCCAAAAACCTTTATTTTATCTAGACTTTCAAAGTACATGTCAATTCTGAAATTTTAATAATTTTTTAAAAATGTAATATTTTCATTTTAGTATGATGACAACTGTCTGGTATAATGAAAGCAACATTGTACCTTGTCTCTTCCACAATATAAAGGCATCTACCCATAAAGCTCTCGGCATAATAGAAGGGCTGCCAAAGAAAGAATAATGTGTGTCATTTAAGTGAATTTGAAAAGTCGCCCCTTGCAGCTTTGGAGGGGATATGTCTACTGGCATTTTAAAAAATATAATGACACAATCTGCATAATCACTTGTCAGTTAGCTTGAGTATAGCAAACCATAGAGAAAACTGAAATATACTGTCTTGTTAGATACAGATTTAATGATGATAATTTTAAAGCTAGGAATATTAACAAAAAGTTGATTGAAGCTTTCGAACATTCCTTTTATAGTTCTGGTATTTTCATTCATTGTTATAAAGTGCTGTCAGTTTTCTCAAGTGACAAAAACATTTAAACTGTTGCTTCAAATGTCATTAAAATAATCACAAATGTGAACAAATTCAGCATACTTCTGGGTTTCTAATTCTGCTCAAATCAGAAGATCCAAACATGATTATCACCACCTTTAAAAAAAAGTATTAATAACCTTTCATGTTGGGTCTATTAATATTATTGTAATAAAAAGCATATAATATTATAGCAAAATCCATTTTCCCAGCTTGCAGAAAAATAAAGCCTAATTAATTTGAACCACAATGAAAATATTTTTAAAATATTCCATTCTTTGATGTGTACACATCTAGTTGTGCTATATTTTCTTGGTGGATTGATCCTTTAAAAATACATGCATTTCATGCAGGAGACCTGGGTTCGATTACCAGACCATGGCCCCTCCCCTCCAAAAAATACATGCATACACCCTGCCCATGCCAAAAAAAGAGAGAGAAAAATACATGAATATGCCCATATGTATCTACATATACACAAGTATGCATATATATATGAATATATTACATATATGGAATATATATATTTGAATGATATATCTTTTTCCATCCTTTTACTTTCAAACTGCCTATGTTATTATAAATGAAGTGAATTTCTTGTAGTCAGCAAATAATTGGGGCATTTTTTTTATCCATTCTCCCAATCTATCTTAAAATTGGTGTATTTAAAACATTTACAATTAACGTAATTAGTGATTTATTAATGCTTAGTCTTTGATTTCAGTAGAGACAATATGAGGAGTCTAGAATTCCATCGCCATGTCCCAGTAATGGAACATCCCTTCCGCTCCCCACTACTGTGGTGTCCAAAGAGGCCCAGTGCTCTAGTTTGCTAGCTGCTAGAATGCAGTATACCACAAACAGGACAGCTTTTAAAAAGGGGAATTTAATAAGTTGCAAGTTTACAGTTCTAAGGCCGAGAAGATGTCCCAATTAAAACAAGTCTATAGAAATGTCCAATTGAAGGCATCCAGGAAAAGATTCTTTGGTTCAAGAAGGCTGATGAAGTTCAGAGTTTCTCTCTCAAGTGAGAAGGTACATGGCGAACACAGTTAGGGCTTATTTCTCAGCTGGATGGGCACATGGCAAACACGGAGTCATCTGTTAGCTTTCTCTCCTGGCTTCCTGTTTCATGAAGCTCTCCGGGAGGCGTTTTCCTTCTTCATTTCCAAAGGTCACTGGCTCATGGACTCTCTGCTTCCTGGTGCTGCAGCATTCTCTGCTCTCTCCAAATCTTCTTCATTCTCCAAAATATTTCCTGTTTTATAGGACTCCAGAAACTTACCAAGACCCACCCAAATGGGTGGAGACATGTCATCACCTAATCCAGCTTAACAACCACTCTTGATTAAATCACATCTCCAGGGAGATGATCTGATTACAGTTTCAAACATACAGTATTGAATAGGGGTTATTCTGCTTTCATGAAATGGGATTTTGATTAAAACATGGCTTTTCTACGGGACATACATCCTTTCAAACCAGCACACCCAGTGTAGAGAAAGAATTTCCACCAAAGCTTAATGGTAGCAAGGCCACATGCCCTGCCATGATGCCAATGGAGACCATGGGGAGCCATAATTCTCACTCAGCGTGTATTATGTAAACACTAATTAAAAAAAAAGTAGTTATGGGTATCTTAATATTAGATAAAGTAGACTTCAAAGCAAAGAACATTATGAAAAACAGACATTATATAATAATGAAGAGGCCAATCCACCAAGAAGATAGAGCAAAGCTAAGTGTATATGCACCAACAAAGAGCTGCACAATACATGAAAAATAAAAACAGATAGAACAGAAAAAGAAAATAGGCAAACCCACAGTATAATTGGAGACTTCAACAAGCTTCTCTCAACAATTGATTGTAAAACTGGACAGAAGCTCAGTAGCAATATAGAAGAATTTAACAACATTTATCAACTAAAAGAATCTTAGCAACATTTATAGAATATTTCACCCAGCAACTGCAGAATACACATTCTTTTCAAGCCCCTCAGAACACGTACCAAAATATGTCATATCCTGGGTCACAAAACAATCCTCAAAAATTTTAGAAGAGTGAAAACAATACTGGGTATATTCTCCAACTATAAGGGAATCAAACTAGAAATCTATAACAGAAAGATAACAGGAAAATCTCCATACACTTGAAAACTAAACACATTTCTAAGTAAACCATGGATCAAAGATGAAGTCTCAAGGGAAATTTAAAAACAAATCACCTTGAGTTGACTGCAAATTAAATGATGACATTAAAAATCTTCATTACAGCTAAAGCAGTAACGAAAGGAAAATGAATAGCACTAAATGGATGTACTGGAAAAAAAAAACCTCTCGATTCAGTTATCTAAGCTTTCTCCTCAAGAAACTAGCAAAGGAAGGGCAAAATAAACCATACAAAAAGTAGGAAGGAAATAATAAAAAGCAGAATTTTTGAAATAAGAAATAGAAACACGATAGAGAAAATCAATGAAACAAACATCTGGGTTTTTGAAAAGATCAGTAAAATGAACAAACCTTTATCAAGACTAACAAAGAAAAATGAAGGAAGACACAAATTACCAGTATCAGGAATTAAACAAGAGTTACAGCTTGCTGTGATATTAATTCTTAGTCTCAGGGGAACTTTCACACAATGCTAATCTCTAAGAAAGGCTGAGTTTTTGTTTGTTTTTTAATGATAGTGATTTAAAAGTAAGCATTGACTGAGAATTCTGAATATGCAGATCTTTTTTTTTTTTACCTAGAGTCTACTACTGTGACATCAACTGAACAATGAAATGCTTTTGTGCCTATGATGTACTATTAAGGCTGAAAGCATAAATAATGAATAAGGTCTCCCAGTGTAGGTACTTTGTTTATTTCATAATCAACAGTTCATTCCCAGCACAAGAACATTTTCCACTGCACCTCAGCAACTTAATAACCAATGGCTGAATGACTAAATAATTTAATTATTAGAATGGTCACAAACAATATAAATTAGCAAATAGATTGGGAGTTTAAAATAAAGGTTCAATTTGCTTGATTTCCATAAAAGTAAATCCATAACAAATCCATAAACCAGAGCAAAACTCATAGAAGAGGCAGAAAAGATAGGACTTTGATCCCGTATATGAATAATATGGCCTAAATTCTTGTTCAAACTTTTTAGTATTGATCCAGCACCTCAAGCCCACCCAAATAAATAGAGTAGAAGTTGCTTGAACTCTGCTCTATTTGCATGAAGTCATTTTCCTAATATTCCCCAACAAGTGTTATAAAACTTACCAAAAATAAACTGTTAATAAACTAACCTTAGGGAAACTTTTGATGGGTTGTCATATTAGAATAAAAAGACTGGAGAAATGCAGGTGGCTTATTTTAGATAGTTAAGTGATTTAAGATGGTGATAATTTCTAAAAAGGAAATTGAGCTTCAATGAAGCATGCATGTCCTCATCTACATTATCTGCAACAGTGCATGTAATTTTCACACATTTAATTAACTAATAAAACCCCAATCAGTAACATCAGGTTTGGAAATGTCATTGTTGATGACATGCTGCTCCATCAGGGTTTTGTGTGAACATTTTTTGTTTTCTCAACTCTACATATCCAAAGATGCTGTCTAGCATTTATACTTGCTTTCATATGTTTCTCCATTTTTTCAAAGTCCACTGGGAGGTTTCTATGTAGGAGAGAATTCACAGAATTCTGTAAGGACAATGATCTAACTCAATAATGATTGCAAAAAAAAAAAAAAAAAACCTAATTGAGGGATATAAAGATACAAAGGAAGAACAATGACTCTTAATTACAAGGTGATTCACTAGACCACAGATAGTGTTCTATTTCAGAAAAATCAAAGCATCAATTTGACATGAGAGACATTGTATATCCCACACTGTTACAACTTGGATTGTTTTATCTTTGTGCCCTGACACAGAACCCTAGTAAAAGTATATAAAATATTACTGAAGAAGTAAAATCTTGAAAATTTCCCCTAAAGTGGAGGAATAAGGTCATCATTAAACCTATAAGATACCATTTTCATCGGATAATATGCACCCCATATTGTCACATGGATACACTTTCAGCTTAGTTCAGGAAAAAATATTGGTAGAAATCTGCCAGGTGAAGAGAGGGAAGGCAATATCATACATAGTCATCCTTTTATTAAGAGAAATCACTTTTCTATTGACCAGTAACAATCACAATAATTTTTCTCATGTTAATAATGTTAAAAGATCCTCTAAAATTTAGAGTCTGCCTCATTAAGCCACATGCACCCAAGAAGAGGGCATTTATCCTAATAAATAAACACTTTTCTGGACCTACATTTGATAATTAGGAATCAAGCACTTTGTCTCTTAACTCTCCAGTAGATTGGTCAAGAATCCGTCAAATTCCAAGCAGGTAGACAAATGAGATTCATGTTTATACTTTAAAGAAGGCAAAAAAATCCCTACTTTGTACATGGTACCCCTTGGACCACATGCTCAGTCATATAAATTACAGATGCATCTGTGTCTATGATTCTACCAAAAGGAGAACTGAAATATATGAAGATGCATCAAATTTCAGAGGTAGTTAATTTATTTCAAGCAAGAATCACTTAATTCATAGCATTTGCTATCCTATCATTTGCTATTAGATTAAAAATAGAAAAAAATGCTATTACATGTTTCAGCACAGTAATGTATAGCACCAATAATTAACCTAGAATAGCAGTTTTATTAATATATCTCCTGCCTGAAAAGTAGAAATATTAAAGTTGTCCTTATAGTTTAAAAAATTAACTGACATACCATGCATCACTGTGGTTATTTGGTTATCTTATCTTACTAGCTGTTCTAGTTATATGACAAAAATTCTCCATCAACTTCATTTTTCAGCTCTAATTCCTGCACACGGTGATTAAACCAAAAATGATTTTTTTCTTCATTTACCAAGAGTTATCTCTTTTGCAATCTTCTTAGTGATATTTACTAAGGTTCAAAACCTCCTGACATCATTTAGTACTTATGAAATGTCTCAGTAGTGATGTTAATAAATTTTGCAACCACTTAAGAAATAGCTATTCATCAGTATAACTCTGGTATCTGAGCATTCTGACCTCTCTTTTCACCTAAAAATGAATACTTGCACTGTCAGGCAGAAGTCAGGGTGGTGGAGGAATTTTGGAACTCACATTTGTACTTGCTAAGTAGTGTACTTATTAAAGAAGAGGCAGGGCATTTAAAAATTTAATAGCCACTTGAGTACTCCCTTGATAAATACTTATTTAGGGTAAAATGTACCACAATTGGTTCCTGAAGATTAGTAAAGTAAGTTAGAACACTGGAAAATTCCTTTTCCTACGTAAGACAGCAAAACCTTCTTTGTTGGTAAAGGTGTTTCCAAATTCCCATTACCACTCAATTCAATCAATCCAATTCTACTCACATATTTATTTAGAATTTATTAAGTGCCTGCCAGAACTCACAACTGAACTTCATCTTTTGGTTATTTTAAAAATTAATTTTGGGTGGTGCGTCAGTGGCCTGCCCATGCAAAAAAGGAAAAAATGAATTTCACTAACGCAATATTTAGCCTTACTTTGGCACTTTTCCCCTGTAGAGCAGTCATTTGGCCCTGCTGTAATAGGAGATGGTTCCTTCCTCCTTTATGTTCTCCCCTTTGATGGGTTTATAGCCCTTGATGATCAAAGAGATTCAAATAAGATAATGTCTTTCTGGGTACCAATATCATAAGCAGATCCCATACTGGACCTGCTGGTTAGAATTTTCAAAGCAAAAGATTTGACAGAGAAGGACCAAAACATGTTGGAAAAATGTTGGCAAGATTCAGTGGTGGCTACAGAATTTCCGTCTAGGAGGAGCTCATCGGAGGAAACCTGGATGCACAGATTAAATGGGCACACCCCAAATTTGCACAGTAAGCAGAGGGATTTCCCTTGGTCCTTGATAGGCCAAGTCCCACCCATCAGGAAGAGGCAGTGCATGTTCTTTTGACTCATGCTCGGGTGGAAGGAATGAGAGACAAACGTAGGGGAAGAAGGCTGCCTGATGCCTCCCCACTTTGGCCTATTATCTTAAAGATGGGGTGGGCCACAGTCAAAAGCCACATAGGTTTGCATATTTCCCCCATTTGGAGCTTTAGGAGGAAAACAACTCCTGGCTCCTATGGCCTGTGCAGGGTAGAAAGGTTACAGACGTTCAAACAGACAGAAAGGAGAACCGCTAAGATCTGAACGGTGGAGGGAACCAAAGGCAGTGGTGCCTATGCCTCCTGGTTGGGCCACCTGGGCTGAAGAGCAGGTATAAATCTCAGCCAGGTTTTGGAAGGGATCTGGAGCACCAGCTAGAGGTAGGCTCAGCAAGAGAGGGCCCCAATTTGCAGATTTCAAAAGCAAATGCAAATAAGATTTTTGATGGCAGAATCAAATCAAACACTTCATAGTGAATCAGAGACACCCACACTCCAGAACCAGCATATCTGGCTTGCAGTGGGGTCAATAAAATCAAAGGGCCTCTCTAGGAGGCCCCTTTGTCTTCCCCACACATGGATCTTGGGAAGGAAGAGAGGGAAGAAAATAACAGTGATAGGGAGTTGAATTTTGAACTTACTGAAATATTTAACCAATAGAAAATGCTTGGAAATCAAAAGAGACTTTAAAGGTGAATGATATGCAATTAATTCAGCAACTTAATATCCATCCCCTCCCACCATCCCTACTTAGCTGGGTGGGTGGAAGACTTGAGAGAAAAATAATATCAATTATAGAAAACCTAAAAGACTCCATTTTCTCCACATCTAAATGTTAAGGTGTTCAGTTTTGTTTTTTTTTTTAAATTCAGATACACACATGTATGCACTGCCCATTTTATATAATATACTGAGATCTCATATTTTCATAAATACATTATATTATTTTACATGTGTTAAAATCCTTGGACTGTATTGCATTGGGGCTATGGAAAATTGACTTCTCATTTGGTGTTGTTTTTTTTTGAGTCTGTGTTTTGTGATTTATTTCTGTCACCTACTCACAAATCCTCTCTCAAGTCCTAGACACCTGCCAGGGTCAGTGTCTGCATCGTCATCCCCGACTTCTCTCCCCCTTGCCATCCAGTTGGATTCCACACATTCGCAGAGACATGTACCAGTCTGGGCTCCAAATTCATACCACAAATTCATACCATAATCATATTATGCTTCATTATTCTGATTCTCTAAATGGTTTTCACTCTGCGTTTTCGATGATCCTTCTGGACCATCTCTACTGTCTGCTCAGTGAAAGCTGCTCTTTATACTGCTCTGTTTCTAAACATAAGAGAGTAGCTTTGCAATGATGCTCCATCTCAGACTCTCTATGAACAAGAGATTTTCTTTGTGCACAGTGCCTCTAAGTTTCCCCTTTGAAAAACTTTTCTCTCCTTCGAGCGACTTGGGGCAAGTAGTAAAAATTCTATATTTAATGTAGAAGGAGGGACAGGAGAACAGCTTGCATTCATTCTGTTTCTGGTTTAACAACATGTACAAAGTTTTAAAAATATTTTTCTTGCTCAATTATAAGTGATTTATATAAGACAATAAAACATATATTTTAAGGCAGCAAATGATCAAAATGTTTGACATCTACTCTGCATTGACTAAAATGGCAACTATAGAAAGACCTGCATGCTCACTGCCTGTAGCCTTGCCACCCCCGCCACTTCCCTCCAGATAGACGGTCTCACTGTCCAGATAAACTCTCCATCATACTTAACTTGTTACCTTGAAATGTCCATTCATGTTAGCAGTTGCCTATTGAATTCATGCCTCAAATTCCTCAGAAAACTTCCATCTTCAAAAACACTTGAATCTGTACTTATTATTATTTAAACAATAGATGCAATGACACCATTTTAATATTTTACCCCATGTATCACCTTTACTTTTTGTACACTGAAGTATTTTACATATCAAGTTTATATGTATTATAAACATGCATATATATATATGAAAACTTACTTTTTCTAAAAATAGACATAACTCTTTTCTTATTTAAAGCATTGAATCACATGGAAAATGTACTTACTATTACCCCATTTCACAGATGAGGAAGATGAGGGACAGAAGAGCCCATTGCCTGTCTGAGGTCAATGGTAGAAAAGTAATGAGAAGTGATAACTCTAGCAAAACCAATTACTAATCTTCTTACATAAGCATATTGAACACTGTATGTCTATCTATATATGGGTCTAAAACATGCAAACTATATTTTCACAGGTGAAACCCTTCTACCTGATTAAACACCTGACACAAAGGAATGCACTGAATACCCCAGGTAGGGGCAGATATGACTACAAAAAATCAAAGCCTCTGCTCTTAAGAAGTTTTGACTCTTGCTAGAGCCATATGATATAAATATTAATGAGGGTGGGCAATGGTGGCTCAGTGGCAGAATTCTCACCTGCCATGCCAGAGACCCAGGTTCGATTCCTGGAGCCTGTCCATGTGAAAAAAAAATTAATGAATAAGTAAATTTAGTTTCCCAAAGGACGTGGAAACTACAAAATATGAAACAAATTTTCCAATATTTACTATCTTCAAGATAAGGCACGATAATTAATATTAGTATCTCAAGAAACGCGAGTTGAGTGATGGCTGCATATTCCCACATAAAATTGGAAGTTAAAATATTTATTGCTTCAGGTTGGGTTATTCAATGCAAGCTTTGGAGTCAGACTGCTTAGGTTCAAATCCTGGCTCCACCACCTAAAAGCTGTGAAATCTCTGGCAAGCCACTTAACTTCTTTGCATCTTACTTTCCTCATCCAAAAAATGTAGATGCTAACAGCGTGTACCTCATAATATTATGAAGGTTAAATGTGAAACTGCAGAGAAGCACTTACAGAAGTCTCTGGCACATTGTAAGCATTCAATAAGTGTTAGCTATTACCACAAGGATTGTGATCCCAGATGCCTTTTAAGGAAAAAGCCTGTTCACTGGTGCCATATCCCAGGAGGAAGCCACTAGCAGGTCACTTCCAAGTTCTAAAGATACAAATGAGTAAGAATTCATGGATTCCCAAATAAAATCAACACACATATGTTCAAATGCTAGAGTAACCAGAAAAATTGTGATATTTAATTATAAAATCTCTTACACATATAAGATAAAATATTCAGTTTGCCCAGAGAATATTGAGATGCCAAAAAACGTTATCTCTCCATGGAGATGGAGTGAAGAATTGAATAAATTAGTGTTATTAGGATCTTATGAACTGTTTTTCATCTCCTTTCTACTTGCACATAATTCAATTGCAGACAGTGCAAAACAAATTTCATTATAGTTACAAATAACTGGATAGGGTAGGGGAGAAAGTATAATCAAAATGTACATTAAAGCAGTTACTAAACTGAACACTTTTATTCACCAAATTTGTACATTTTGGATTTACCCTTTAAACCTGCAGTATATACAAACCACCCAAGGGCAACTTAAATTCCTACTTGCTCAGCTTGCAGAAATTCAATACACAGTAAAGGTGATTCACTTTGTTTGAAGACAATGGAACGACCTGTCTTGATTTTACAGTCACTGCACTATCTACCAAGAGGAAGAAACTGGGTTATATACTACAAATGCACATTACAGGAAGAAATTTCTTATTTCTTTCTGTTTTCTAAAAACTTCAGATTTGGCTTTGCCGCTTGGAAAACTGCTAGGAGATTCACCAAATTCTCCTAATGCTGCTTCCTGATGTGGTGTGGCAACCCTGGATCTCATGCACAAACTCAGTTCTATATAATAATCAGATACATATTTCATCCTTGTAACTGTATCCATCCCCCAACAAGTCAATTCCATGTACTGGTCTCAAAACAATTACTTTATTGACATTTCTTAGCTGAAAGGCTCCTGCAAATACCATCCAATTTTCTAGCTCTTTCTGAAAAGATCAAAAAATACACCTTGCATAGTAGGCAAGAATTTACACTGATGGCCGTCTTTTGTCTTGAATACCAATGCTGCTGGCAGTATTTGCCTGGAACAAACAGGTAAGTCTCTATGATAACTAACTGCATTCAGTCAACTAGAGTGACTTTTACTGGACATAAAATGTGTTTGTGCTCATGGATGCTTTTCACTTGAACAACCTTGAAGCAGTGATCTTCAAGGCCTCCTAATTAGGGAGGATGGTAATTAAATGAGAAACCTTGCCCTTGGAAATCAAACACATGCGATGCCTGCAAGGAAAATGCCTTCTTCACAGGATCATGGCTCACATTTATAGAAGAATTTGCTATTACAGGCATAAAATCTGAAGCTGCTTTTCCTATAACATTGTTTTTGCTATAACATTGTATAAGGAAATTATCTTGAACTCTTGCTCTGCTGGAGACAAAGCATGTTGGATTTCACAATGCATTGCTTAAAGTCTGAGTCTGTTTTTTTTTTTTTTTAATGAGGCAGATGATTAATTGTATGAATTCACCTAAAAGGATGATGTTATTTCATCCAGCTTTATTTATTATCTTGCAAAAAATGAGGATCAAATTCTTCCTGCACATCTATTCTCCCCAAAGCCCAGATTTAAATATGCATCTAGCTCTGGGACATATCCAGCTGTACATGCTTCAGTTACATGTCCGGAATCAAACTCATCCTCTTCCCACCTGAACCAACTCTTCCTCATGGTAGCTCCATCTCTAGCTAAGATGGCACCATTCTGTCAGTCTCCAGTGTTTAATACCATGGGGCCTCCATTCACTTCCCCAGAGCCCTTCTCCTTTAGATTGCCTCTAACCCAATCTTCCCCTTTGGTTGCACCCTCTAACCCAAGCAGTGCCCAGTCCTATAGACTCTTGCTCCCTGACATTTTTCACATCTGTTCCCTACTCCTGTTCCTTTCCCCTCCCCCCCTAACCTCCAGCACCCCATTTCTGGAACTGGACCTCAACAACCGTCTACCTGTCCCCCACTGTGTCACCTTCTTCATTTACTTGGTGGCTTATGTTTGAACGCTTTCTGAATGCCAGGGACCATTCTGACGATGTGTTGAGGGGCATAAGTGTAATGAGGGAAATGAATCAGTAAACCAACAAGTTCATTGCAGGTTCATAAACTCTTGCACTTTCATCTTCTTAAAGTTTAGTTCTCATTACATACTTTCTGTGCTCAAAAGCTTTCAAGAGGTTCTCGTGACTCTGGAGTTAAGAAACATTTCACCTTGGCAAAGATGATTCAGACTCAACCCACATCCCAAACTGTTCCACTGCCAATCTCCCACCTTCAGTTCATTTGCTCTTTCTGATGCTTCCATCTAAATGTTCACCTTTCCTTCCTTTCTTCTTTACTTCCAAATCCTATCTATGCTTTAACATCAATCCAAAGGTTGCCTCTTCATGAAACTCTTCCTGATTTGTCCAAACTGATGTGGCTGCCCTCCCCACTGAATCTGTCCATCACTCTGTTTATTATTTATAATATTTTCCTTGTGTTATGGATGTTCTTGCCCTAGACCCTTGGTATGGTCTCACATACTGTTCACTTCTAAGCAAGAGTCATATACATCTGCTAAAACAGTTGAATCTTCCCCAGCAAAAAAAAAAAAAAGGCTTTTATCTTAAGAACAAGTTTATGCCAGTTCAAATTAAGAAGAAGGGAAAGGCCAAGGAAAAAATAGGCAGAAGAATTTTAATATATATTGAGAGACGAAAACAAGTTGCTGACTTTCTGAAGAGGATGAATTGCACCTACTGTCGGTAATCAACCTGAGGCCAATTGCTATGAATCAATGAATTTTTACAGCTTGTGTAGCAACCACCACTTTGTGCACAAAAGTATTCATCGAGAATTATTTCTTGAATTTGCCAAGTTGACTATAACTTGAATATATCATTAATTTAACTGACAAAAATCCTCATCCTGAGATTTCTCTCTCTCCCAAAAGGTTCCCCGTACCTCTTAAGGTGCCTTTCTCTCAGGTCCTGTCTGTCTCGCTCTTTGCACACACACTGTGATGGCTGCACAGAAAAAGGGTAGACTAGTCTTCTTCACAAACTGAATGTCTTTGAACTTTTTATTCTAAACCAACCTCTGGTATTTAATACAGAGCAAATGTTGGGATGTTTGGTTTTATCTATTTTAAATTCCACCAACAGAGGCATCTGTCCTTATGACTTATCTCAAGTTATTTTCGGCTGAATATTGGCAAACAAAATCTGAGAGTCCCAGTCCCTCTCTGGACTATATTCAGTTGCAAATTAGTATATCATCCTATACTCTGAGTTACCATTCCCCTACATCATTCTCACAACCAAATGTTTCAGACCTGGGACCTTAAATTGAAATATTTGGGAAGTAAACTAATAACCAAAGCAAACAAACCCTAGAATGAAGGCCTACCATTCAGCATGCATGCATCATCTTGCTTTAGTCTGATTCTTAGAAAACTAGATCACAATACGGGAAATCTGATTTACCAAATCAGTTCCTTGAAAACATCTAGCATTCCACTCTTTATCCCTCAGATTATCAAGAAACACACCTTTGTGACTAAAAAGCTGTTATTTAGCTAAAATACACTTTCCTCTGTAAAGAGGTATATGGGTTTTATCAGAGACACATGAGCAGGTACTTCCAGGAAGGGGAGAAATATGAATATTTACATCCAAATAGTAAAGAGGGAACAATAAAGGAGTGAAAATGGCAAGGGACATTAAACATAATAGCAAAGATTTCCGCCTGAGTTACCTATGGTACTTAGGTGAGTAATCACGTGCAAAAAAACATATGACCCAAAGCCTGGCATGCAACAGAACTGCCTTCAAAAAGGCATAAATCTAAGAGTCTTAAAAGTGCCAAGCAATATACTAATATAAAACAAACTATCCTTCTTCATTTATTTGGTGGCTTATGTTTGAACACTTTACGAATGCCAGTGACTGTTTTGACAATGTTTGGAGGAGCATAAAGTGTAATGAGGGAAACGAATCAGTAAACCAATAATTTCATTGCAGGTTCATAAGCTCTTTGAAGATGCCAGCCCTTGATGTTTGTTTAGGAACACCGGGACACCGCCTGCTCCGAGTTATCACCCTATAATTTCACTCTGAACTCCTTGTTAGTGTCCTTTTTTGAATGTTCCTCTTCTTCCCTAGGCCCAATGTTAGAGAGTTCTGACCTCCATCCTCGACCTCCCCTTCCCTAGCTATTCTCCAGGTGACCTCCTCTAGTCCCATGGCTTTATAAACCATCTTTATGCTGCTGGCTTCCAAATTTATATTTCTAGCCCCAATAATATCTCCTTTCTAGATCCTCTAACTACCTACTTAGATATCTAATGGTATCTTGGAACACATTCTGATTTCCAACCACCCCCACCCCCCACCACACCAGCAAGAACTCCCTGCTACTCCTTGGGTTTTCCCTTTTTCAGTAAAAACCACCTAATTCATCCTTCCCTTATCTCACACTCTTGTACAAGCCATCAGAAAATTCTAATCTAAAAATAAATCCAGAATCTCACCAGTTCTCAGCACTTTGAGTGGTACTACCCTTTTCCAAGCCATTCTCATCTACTACCGAGACCAGTGCTTCTCAAATATAAAAGAAGATACAAATCATTTAGGGTATGTTGCAAAGGGTCTGGGGTGGGGCTTGAAATCCACATTTCCAGGGAGATCCCAGGTGATGCTGGCCTAGAGACTACACTTTGAGGAGCCAAGAGCTAGAAAAGACTACAAAAGCCTCCTATTGTCTTTATTTTATCTACTCCACACCCCCCCACTATATTCTATTTATCACCCAACAACTATAGTGATTCTTTTTACAATGTAAATCTGATCCATACCCTCCCCTGCTCAACACTCCAGGGCCTTGCCTCCAACTTAGAATAAAATCCAAAGGCCTAATAAGGCCTTCAAACATCACCTTATCCTATGAATTTATCTTCTCCCAACTCTTACGTCCTCCATTCCAATCCAGCCAAACTGGCTCCCTTGCTGTTCTTCAAAAATGTCAAGCATGCTTCCACCTCAGGACAATTGTACAAGCTGTTCTCTTTGCCTGAAACGTTCTTTCTCCAGTACCTACATGAATTGCTCAGTCATTTTCCTTAAGCCCTTGAAGAGCTCTACCCCGAATACCCTATGTAATATTAGGCATGAGGCATACATATGCACATGCACATACTTTCCAGGTCTTATCTCGCTATAGCTGACTTTGTAACACTTATCACTACCTAATATCACATTATATATTTATTTATCATTTATCTTCTCCAATCTGAGGGCACCATGAAAGGGAGGACCTTAACATTATTCAACATATTATGCACTCAATAAGTATTTATTGGATAAAAGTATATATACATTTGAACATGATATATATTTTTAAACGCAATTTTATTAAGATATACTCACATACCACATACAATCATCTGAAGAATACAATCAGTGGTTCACAGGTTGTGCATTCATCATCACAATCAATGTTTGAGCATTTTCATTATTCCAAAAACAATAAATATAAGGAAAAAATAAAAATAAAAGTAAAAAAAGAACACCCAAAATATCTCATCCCCCCAACCCCCCATTATTTATATATTTTTCATCTTTATTTTCTTACTCATCTGTCCATAAACTGGGTAAAGGGAGTATCAGTCATGAGATTTTCACAATCACACAGGCACATCGTAAAAGCTACATAGTTATGCAATAATCATCAAGAATCAAGGCTATTGGATTACAGTTCAACAGTTTCAGGCATTTACCTCTAGCTACTCCAATAAGCCAAAAATTAAAAAGGGATATCTATATAATGCATATGAATAATCTCCAGAAAGACTTCCTGACTCTATTTGAAACCTCAGACACAAACTTTATTTCATTTCTCTTCTCCCTTTTGTCAAGAAATCTTTCTCAGTTCCACTATACCAGGGCCAGGCTCATCTCCCGGAGTCATCTCCCACGTTACCAGGTAGATTTGCACCCCTGGGAGTCATGCCCCATGTAGAGGGGAGGGCAGTGAGTTCACCTGCAGAGTTAGCTTATTAGAGAGAGAGAGAGGCCACAACTGAGCAACAAAAGAGGTTCTCTGGGGATGACTCAGGCATGATCATAAGTAGGCTTAGCTTCTCCTTTGCAGGAACAAGTTTCATAAGCACAAGCCCCAAATTCAGTGGCTCAGCCTATTAAATTGGTAGTCATCAATGCCTGTAAGAATATCAGATATTCCCCAGGTGGTAAAGTTTAGTATTTCCACATTTTTCCCCAGTCCATCAAGGGAACTTTGTAAATACTTTTTAATCTTTTGCCCAGATTACTCTGAGATGCCTGTACAAAGATCTCACTCCCTATTCAAGGTTCCATGTAATTATAGTGTTCAAATGAACTGACCATACAAATTAAATTAGATAGTGTGCTACTGAAAATATAAATATTGTACCAAATCAACATATCTTCCTTTGTTCTCACCCAGAATTTGAAGTTTTAAAACACAGTCAATATCCTCCTTTACTGTTAGTCTGCTTAACTTAGTCCTAACCAGATCATCTTCATTCATATCTCTATTTGAAGTCTGATCTCTTTCTCAGCTTTTTAAACAGTTGCTGTATGGGGTAATGCTGACATTCACAGCTGCAGAACACTAGGTCTGAGTCTCAGATGTCACTCAGAAACCCAAAGTTCTAGAAAACGACCAGGTCATGCACAAAGAGCTCAGCATCTCAGAATTTAGAAATAACAGTTCCAACTCAGGAACAGATGGGACTGCTCTCAGAGCTTACAATCTAGCAACCTTCATCAGCCTTCCCCTGATAACCTATGAACATGATATTTTAACTGATTATTTTTAAAAGATATTCACAGAAACTTACTATAGTGTCTCCTTTTTTCAAACTCCCCTGCATATTTGATGCTTTATTTATATGAAACTAACATCCTCCAAAGCATGCCACTGAATGAATTATATGGCATAGCACTTTTAGCAAACCCAGTAACAAACACTTTTTCCACCTAAAGAATTGACATACTTTTCACTTTGCATCAGTGGGGGCAGGAGTTGGAGAGTGTGACTTAACTGAGGAAAACTCATTTTCATGCACTGTATCTAATTAGAGAAAAGAACAAGCTCTGGCATCGAACTGGGCACCATTCAAATATCAATTTTACCACTGGAAGAGGTATACAAAATTTTAAACCTTGGTTTCCTTAACTATTAAATATATAAGTTAAATAACATTAATTCATAGAACAGTTTTTTCAGTATAGAATTAGATAATGTATATAAAGCCCTTGGCTCAGTACCAAGAGTGAATGTGTAGCAGTGAGCAAATACGTGTATACAGCGTGTTCTATGTGAAACTTCTCATGGTGGTTTCAAATTTGGTAAACTCAATTCATATCCAAAAGTTTACAAAATGTATAAAATTCCAAAATACATTAAGCTAAATAGCATTTTAATTATTCAAATTATTCTCTAATTTGTTTAAGAAATTGTAAACTTTCATAATCTACATATAACCTTAAATATTTCCATTGCTAACAATAATTTATGAAGTGTACAGTGCTCAGTTTTAAAAAGAATAAATTTTCGAGGAGGAAATGGGTATTTATCAATATCAATCTTAGTTATTTCACTGAAATAGGTTTTTATAAAGTTAAAGTATTTTATAGTATTGCGCATTTGAGCCAGTCTATTCTTAATCTCTGAACAAATGTGCATTAAAATTAGTGATCTTGAAGAGTAACTCTGCAAGCTTAAAGACAATATAATAACAATTCTGTGAGGTACACTCGGTAATTCTGAGCTGTGGCAGGGATAATGCTGTGGCTTGGTATATCCAGAGATTGTGAAATCTACCAACCAGTCCTAGGCCAGTAACCTAATCCTTTCAATCTTTGGATCCATTTCCTCATGTGCAAAAAACTCTGATGAATCTATAACGCTACACTCTGAGTTTAAAATGGCTATTCTTCGAGACATATGGTTGTGAAGTATGAAATGCATTTGTCACCTAAATGTGCACACTCATAAAAAAAGTTTCCACTGCAAATATCAAGTATCTACTTGTTCAAGATTTTGTAGAGCTTCCAAGCAATAAAATGCTAAACATGACTGGTGAAAGATGGTAAATTTGGATAAACTGTGACTACTACAAATGCCCAGGAACAGCTGTATAATAAAATATCTTTTCATGGTGACATAGTTCATCCATTTTGCAGTATAACAAAATGTTGCCAAAATATTGTCCTATAATCACTATTACTGAATTATATATTACATTATGAGTCCTATAACACACTTACTTTGTAGTAAAATGTTTGAGATATTAATTATTGAGAATATGATAATATTATCTCAGTTTAATAGCAAGTGCTCTTATAAAGAGAATCAAATTATATTTTGCCCCTCGGGAAGGACACTTGTTTTCAGACTAGTTTAACATACTTGCATTTGAATTTGTTTTTTTAAACAAATAATATTATATTACAGAAATAATGTGCTATAGCCAATTCTGCTCTTACCAAATAGTCCATTAAATAAATGCTTATTACTGGCATGCTTTGCTTCATAGCAAAGAAGTTCCTGATTCAAATCTTCAAGGTTCAGCCACATTCCAAATTCATTATATGCTATATATTTATGCCCTTTGTGAATATATGTTTCTGAGTTGTGTATGCAACTTCATGTCTTCATGTAAAGGATAATATGAGTAATATAATAAACACAACTCACAAATTAATGGAGCACCCCAAACCTAATGAATTCTCCCAAAGTCGACCTGATGGGCACAGATATGAAAGTGAAGTAATTCCTCTGTAATTCTTCTTCATAATTCTTTTGGTTTTTCTCATAAGGTTACAGTCCAAACATCTAAGGACATTTCAGTCCACTTTCAGATGTGGGTCTTAATGCCAAATATTCTATAAAGAAGGTGTGATCAGTATAGGCCACTGTAAGAAATGAATGGGTAAAATTCTTAAGGTCATGGAATAATTTAGGCCCTACAGGTATAGAAGCAACTTGATATTCTAAAAATAGCATAGGTCAGTGTTTTACAAAAATATGTCCAAGCAAATCACTGTGTGCTTAGAATGTGCGTTAGAAACTTTAACCAAAATATTTAATTGTGTCATAGCTATTAAGATAGTTGAAGTTTCATTTTCTTTTAAAATGCAAAGTAGATAAATTGTGTTATATGTTCCTATTTTAATTCACTGGTCTCAGCCATTTTCCCCATCTGTATGCCAAGCAATTGGAGAAAACACCTAACTAGACTGTTGTATAAATTAAGCATAAAAACATTGTACAAAATGTTTCTATAAACATTTCAAAAGGGTAATAGTTATTTTTTAAAAATTTTACTAGCTAGCAAACAATGCAGTACTTGACATATGTGCTTGCCTAATGGCTACTGAACAAGATTCATTAACATTTATTTAATATTAGCTTGAGAGCAAATCATTTTTGGAATAGAAAGTTTTGCAACACATTTGTTATAAGGGGGAATTAAAAGTGGCATCTGATATAAATACCTTAATACTAAGATGAGAAAGAAAGAGAAAAGTCACTGGACTTAAAATATTTACTTTTCTGTACAGAGCAAAAAGGAATCTTTCAGTTTTGATGTAAATATTCTTAGAAGGTTAATATGTGACAAAGTATTACCTAAAATTTTCTAAATATCTTTCCTTTAAAGTTTTTAACTTCATTTATTTCCAGATAGGATGTATCAGTATCTTTAGTCTGCCTGGCAAATAGTCTTACATAGAATTTATATTAAAATAATCATCTTAGATGCAGTTTCTAGAGCACTGTACATTTTTATACTCAACATTTAGTACAGCCTACAGTGAACGAACCAATCTGTTTAATGAATTAGGCTCTTTAGAGTTTGTGCACAAAGCAAAATCAATTTTTCTGCAGCTAATTAGCATTTAAAACAGGATAGATTCTTGAAAATCTCCTTCAAGTCATCTTCATCAACGGCACAATTTAGTAACTTTTATGTGAAAAAAATATCCTAATATGGTCGAGGAGGCTGCAATCAATACACTCCCTAAATTTTGGTGAAAGATTCAAAGAACTTTTTAAATCAAGTCCAAATTTGAGACCAATTATCAATGTACTACACATAGGACTTTAATTATTTCTCTTCTTAACCAATAAAGACAAAAACTCTCTTGATACCAAGAACATAACATATAGAGCAAATGTAATGTAAGATCTCAGCACATAGCTCTGCCAAGGACTCGGTCACTACAAAATTGGGGCTAATGCTTTGATAGTGAAGTGATGGGAAGCATATTCAAGCAGAATGCTATTTCAGACATGAAATAGTGACCCACATTTTCCCTAAGGAAGAAAAAAATCCCACCATGTTTGTGACCCTACTCATTTATAATAAACCTAAGGGAGGGAATAAAAGATCAAACTAAGAAGAAATGTGATTCCAGTTACTAGTCATTAAATTTGTAAGGATTTCTTTATTGATGGGGGAAAAAAGTTAGTGCTACAAAATGTTTTTACCCAACCAAGATCTTGTCAACTTTATATTTTTGCAGACTATCAAAGATATTATAAAAAGATAATATTTTTATAAATATTTTATATAGATAAAGATCTTCCAAAATGCTCTGATCAGGAGTGAGAGGAAATTTGTTTTTGTTTGTTTCTGAAAGTTTTTCTGGGTGCTGTAGGGTAAATGCATTAAATCATGTAAACAATGCTGATTTGGAGTGACACATTTTAATCAGAAGAAGGAGAAGCTTAATCTCATACTCTATACCTGTTAACAAAATTTTGGCAAACAAATAAATAATGCAAATAAGATGGCAGGAAGATTGAAGAGGTTAAGAAATGAAGTGTTGAAAATGAAGCATACAATTACTACCTCATTTCAAAGATATTTATCTATTAAAAATAGCAAAATATTCAAAAAGTTCTTTTTATAATTCTAAAATTTGAGCCTACTCTAGTTTACAACTTTTTATCATTAATGATGCTCAGATTTTATATCTATTTCTAATTCACTTGCAATTAGAAGAACATACCATAGATCAATCAGTACCTACAAAGTGCAGAATACACTGTTGGAATTCTTAGGTCACCTTCTTGGGCCCATAATTCAGTTTTCATTCCTTATATCAATCACAGTATATTAAAGAGCGTTAAGAAAAATCACAGTTCCATGGTCAAAGACGTGCAAACTCTGGATTAAACAAAGTCCGAGCGATTCTCCTACTGCAGGACATCTCAAAAGGTTTACTTGGTTGAGGGCACTGCAGATCCTAGAGAGAGCAAGTAGCAACCCCCATACTATTTATCCATGGGGCTTAGCTTTTCACAGTTTGCATCTCAGTGTGACATGTGTTTTACAGAAACATTGGAAAGGCTGCCCTATTGTCCTCATAGGGAAGTTTCCCGCAGGACTCAGTCACTTGGAGCAATCACTACTTTCACATAATCACCTCTCTGTGGAAGGAGCATGGAGTGCAACAGAGACTTGAGTTAGGTTTACAGAACTGGAAAATAAAGATCAAAGGTTCCAGGCTGCAGGATTAAATGAATCAGAATTTTCTAGTTGCAAATGCATTATTTAAAAAAAAAGCAGAAAGAAATACTGTCTCTATTATCTAACACTTTTGTTATGGTTGGAGCTGGACTCTATGCCAGGAAACCCTGGAGTTCTGTAAGCACTGCCCTTTGTCACCCTTCATGACAAACACAACAAATGAAAAAGCATTTTCTGTCATGGCAATACCAAATACTTGAGACTAAAATAATTTTTCTCACCACATTTTTTTTGGTGGAAATACCTATTTGCAGTACAAAATACCTGCTAATTCCTCTGTCATGTCTTGAAATCTCAAGAAGACAACTAAATTTGAAAAATGTCACCACAGAACTTAAAGATGATCAAGCATGATGAAGTTATTTCTTCCAAACCCAACGTGACAGCATAAATAAGCCCAAACCTAGGGCAGTTATTTTGGTCAATACAACATAAGACTAATTTCTAAATTGGAAATGGAAGAGTTCACTTTGTTCACACATATATTCATAAAAGGCTAATTTGGACTTTTCTCCCATTCAATTTAAAGCTTCAATAATTCTTCTGCCTTACATGTTCAAAAAGATATCACCAAATAAAATTTGATATATTTGGCACTTTGTCCCCTTTAAGCCACTGTATTAACACCAGAAACACCAGAAACTGGTATTTCTAACACCAGTAGAAAATTTAGGAAAATAAGTTAATCATTTATCTATGAGCAGTCAACCACGTGGATAAATTAAAGGTGTCAACAATGGCAATACAAAAGCAAAGTTATAGAAACAAACTGAGGGTACCAGTCAGAACTCTAGGGCACTCATTGATCAGGAATAGTTTTACTCTCAGTTCTAGGGGAAGACTGGGGATTTCTAGCTAAACCATTAGAATGGCACCCAGCTTTATGGATTCTATTTCTAAGCATAACACTGGTTTTAAATGTGACCTTGAATGGGACATTCAGTATATATATGCTGATTTTGATCTCTGAAATCAAGCTGACTAGTTGCTAGTATGTTAAGTGAGTGATATAGGGTTCTACCTAAGTCACCAAGGGAAATACTAAAATGCACATGGCAAACACAGATCTTTCCCAATGCTACATTTATTATATTACTAATACATAGATAATGTGATGTACTGCTATAAACTGTACATAAAAAATGTCAACATAGTGATGCCCAAATTTTTCACAATAAGTAAAATCACAGTTAAGAAACAGAAATGCATGTGGAATTCTTACAGTAGATTGTTTCCACTTTCTGTACATTTTTTAGTCCTTTTTCTCTCATTTTCGTTTCTTATTGTCATCCTAATCCAACAAAACATATGCCCATTCATTCACTCATTCAGTCATTCCATACAAATTTACTTAAACACAGTTTTAGACACTGGGACAACACACATGTTGTACACTTCAGGAGGGTACAACAGGCAAAATCATCATTCCCTAATACCCGTGAGGTCATCAGATAAACACCACCCATAGCCCTGTATACTCCTAAAGCTCGAGCAAATATGGCAGTCAAGATTTTAAACCATTGAGAAGACAACAGCTGTGCCTCTTCGGTTTCCCACCAAGTACTTGAAGTTTTCTCTACATGCCTACTGATTTCTTAAGGGCTAGCAGGGATCTGGGCAATTATAAATAGTAAACAATTATTAATGATTCAGCTTTACCTATTTATGTATTCCTGCACTACTTGCCTAAGAGCTCAGATTAGATACTTAAAGACGTGCATGAATGTAAATGGACAGCATAGATGTCATATTTGGTGTTTTTCATTCTTCAACCCCTTCACCTTCTCTTTAAAACTTAATGAAAAAAAAAAATTAACTGCAGTACTCTGACCACAAAGCACTTTGATCTATAGTGATTTACTTAGCAACAATTCAGCTTCATTTGTATGACACTAAAAGCAGTCATCCCATAAGGCTTTCTTAATCAACTAGCCCAGCAGCTTTCAATAAAGAGATTAACTACGGAATTTTAAAAGGGCATGCTGGTCAGTCCGTTCTTATAAATTCCACATGAACCAGTCTTGCAAACTATAGTGAACTTTTCTTTACCTCACTCAAGAATTCTCTTATACCCTCAGATCTCACCAAACATACCAGACAAATGCACGGTGAGTTCTTTATTCTTTAAGACATCTTGAACTGGAACATCCCTTTTGAACCATACATGATGTGGCCACATAAACAAAAGGTAAGTTTATCAAAGGGCTATGCGGCGGTGGCTCAGCAGACAGAATTTTCGCCTGTCATGCCAGAGACCTGCCCATATCAAAAAAAAAAAAAAAAAAAGGTAGGCTTATCATAAATACTGTCTTTTTTAAAAAACATTTGCATCACATTTTATTGTATAGTATTACATACATACAAAGCAAAGAAATAAAAAAGCAATGGTTTTCAAAGCACTCTTCAAGAAGTAGTTACAGGACAGAAACCAGAGTTTCTCATGGGCTACCATACAATCCTCTCATATTTTTCCTTCTAGCTGCTCCAGAATATAGGAGCCTGGAAGGCTTAAATTCTTTTTTATCAACACAATCGATTTTTTTTCCTTCTTTTTGTGAACAATAACGTATATTCAAAAAGCTATAAATTTCAAAGCACAGCACCACAATTAATTGTAGAACATATTTCAGACTTTGACATGGGTTACAATTTCACAATTTCAGGTTTTTATTTCTAGCTGTTCTAAAATACTGGAGACTAAAAGAGATATGAATTTAATGACTCAGCATTCATATTCATTTGTTAAGTCCTATCTTCTATGTATAATTCCACCATCACCTTTGATCTTTCCATATCTCTCTTTGGGATTGTTTGAGCTGTGGCAATTCTAAATTTTTGATATTGGAAGGGTCTGTCACTAATATGGGGTAGGGAGATGGAATTATCTGATGTTCTGGAGAGGGTGGGCTAGGTTTCAGGACTTATCTGGACCAGAGACCCATCTGGAGATTGTAGGTTTCTGGAAAGTTACTCTATGCATGGATCCCTTGTGCAATCTTATATATTGCCCTAGGTGTTCTTTAGGATTGGCTGGAATGGTCCTGGTTGGAGGTTGGCAGGTAGCAAGGTCTACCTGAAGCTTGTGTAAGAGCAACCTCCAGAGTAGCCACTTCTTTTCCCCCTTTTGGTCAGGATGGAATTGTTGATCCCACGGTGCCAGGTCTGGATTCAGCCCTGGGAGTCATCTCCCACATTGCCAGGGAGATTTTCACCCCTGGATGTCATGTCCCACACAGGCAGGAAGGCAACAATTTCACTTGCAGAGTTGGGCTTAGAGAGACTGAGGCCACATCTGAGCAACAACAGAGGTCCTCCAGAAGTAACTCTTAGGCATGGCTATAGGTAGTCTAAGCTTCTCCACTACCTATATAAGCTTTACAAGAGTAAGCCTCATGATCGAGGGCTTGCTTATTCATTTGGGTGTCCCTAAAGTTTGACACAGAATCAGGGGATTCCCTGATGGTAAGGTTTAAGTTCCATATAAATGCTATCTTTTTAATTTCAGAAATGCCAAAGGAAGTTCATCATAAGCTCGTTTTACCAATAAAATGGTCCTATTTAATATACTATGAATTGAGTGGTTTTTGAAGCTCCAGTGAATTACTTTGCTCACTTTCTGTCCCAAATGATGCAAATATATAATAAAACCTATTCATATTTTACTTTTAAGAGAGGGGTGGAGTATGTGCAGGCAATTTTTGAAATTCTAACTTCTATGCATTCATTCACATTTTTTAATGTGTTTGGTATGAGACACTTATTTGGCATGTAGAATAGGCTTAGTCTGTCTGCTTATAAAAGTGTGATGAAATAGTAGAAAATGACAATTTATTAATAACAACATCAGCTATAATGGTGTAATGGTGTAAGGCAGGAAGCTGGGTACCCCAGTTTTTGATCCTACAGTCTATCAGGGAAATCATGTGGTGCCATAACATAATGGAGGCACTTTTATAAATTATGTTCATGTCCTACTACACTAATATATAGGACAATATTTAAATGTACAAAAATAGAAGTGAAAAAGATGAGATCAAAATAAATATAATAAGAGTTCTTATGCATCCCCCTTGAGGTGTGTATGCCCCACTTCACAGACTAAACCTCTCATATAAAGCATAGAAGGGTCTTTATAACATCCCCCAAATTCCTGGAAAATAGGCTTTCATGATAAGTGAAATAAACCAGTTAATCATTAATGCTTAGTAAGTAAGGGTGTTGATTTATAGCAAATCTGAGCCATACCATTGGTCATTGAGCTCATTCAGCTCAGAGTCTTTGGTGGCAACCGGAAGAGCAATGAAGTAAAACACACAAAAGGCTGAAGGTTTGTCAGGCTTTTATAGTCCTGGCAATTATTGAATTAAATGGCCCCATTCAAGAGTGGGAATAGGAAGTGGGAATGTAGCCAAAAGTAGATAGGGTGGGCTATATAAAGAATAAGCCACAATATGGATCAAAAGAGCAAGGCTATGGAGGAGGCAATGGAGCTCAAAGAAGATGTAACCTACTTTATTGACAAAACCAGAGACCTGGAAAATAGGGGCTGTCAAGCTAATCTTAGATTAACTGGCTGTCCTCAAGGGAGATAAGGAAGAAAACACCTGCCAGGTTTTGGAGATCTCAAAGGGAAACAATATAATCCAAGAGCAAGCTGGCTAGGGGTGTAACAGCTCCATTAGGTTCTCTTAGAGCAGCTCCCTGCAGATATACAGGTCCTCTACGGCCCCACCCACTCTGCAGGGCATCTGCCTCATCATGTTTGATTTCTACTCAGAAAAGAGACTGGACTGTGCAAGAACATCTGATCATAGAGGAATGGCAAAGAATGAAAGGTCCAAATAGCTAGAATAGTAGCATGATCTCTTTGGGAGTGAAAACCAATATTGCAGGAACATTCTTCTCGGGGGGGTTATCTGAAGACAATGCTGTAAAATTATTTTTTATTTTTGCCCATATTTGGCCATAGTTAGGTGCCAAAAATCCAATTAAATCAATCAAATCCTAACTGGAAACATACTATGTATAAGGCATTTTGCTATAACTAGAAAGAATTTGAAGAAGATACAAGAAAGATGCTATAAAACAATATATATAGCTAGAACAAGAAAAAAAGAAGTAAAGTATTAAAAGAGAGGGACAAACAAAATACAGGGAGTTCAAAGGATACTGGGAGCAATACAGGTTCTTGAAATGAAAATGATTTGTGACAGGTGGGGATTAAGAGGGTGAAAACCAATTTCAAAGAGAAAGAACCCAAGGAGCAAAGATGCAAAGGGTAAAAGAAAGCATTGTGGGGGTGGGGGATGAGCTGTTAAAAAAATGCCAGGTAATCTAGTTCAATTGGAATTAAGAGAGATCCTTTAGGAGATTAAGGAATGATAATTCTATAGCAGGTCCTGGAAAGGCATTATGAAGGTCTTTAAATGCTGGGTTGAATTGTTTGAAGACAATGGTGAAGGCATTTCTGAGTTATAAAATTGACGTGATGCAAAAGGAAAACAAGTTAAGACAATAGTGTTTTGGCTTTTGCAATCACATCTGAGTACATTAATAACAGACATCATAGTTCTAGAATACTTGCCACTTGCATTGGTACTAATTAACAATGTCAATGATGAATATCTTGGGTACATTTAACCCATTCTGAAGCACTGGGCATTTACAATAAGAAATTTAAATGCTCAAAGGCACAATGGTCTCTGACCAGGCGATGAGCAGATGGGACCCTCTGCAGGCACAAGCAATGCATGGGAATCAGCCAATCTAAATGCATGTGTTTAACTTTATCCACACACTATATCCCCTTGAATCTGCCAGCCAAATTATTCTGGGTTATGTAAATGAACCATCTTATCTTTATAAAACCTTGTACTGTTTTGGAAAGCTAAGCAAATTTATAGATGTGCAGGTCAAATGCTGGCTGGCAGTAGACAAGGGTTATCATTATTTAACAGAACTAAAGAACAAGAAGGATCAGATCTATTTATGTTTTTAACCTATTAAGTAAAAGCAAGGGAGAGCTAAGAAAGAAAAAAATAAAGCCAATGTCTATTACTCATGGACTTGTGTGTAAATTATTTCTTCATACATATACGGGAGAAGGTTACTAGGAACTAGGATAGGAAAGGTGACAGATATGTTTAGACTTTCAGCGCACATTTTCAAGCTGCCTTCCCATCTAGCCATACCTCAAAGTGTAAATATCTCTTCACAGATGCCAATGTCCATTTGAATCAAGAAATAGCATTGATAATTCCAAGAACAGGATTTAATGGGGCTTTTCCTTAACTCCTTGCCATTATACTTAAAAGTCATACTTAATTCCTCCCTTCCCTTCTATACTGTCCCCCATAAAATCCATCAGTAAGTTTTGTCAAGGCTACCCCCAATACCTACCTCAAATCCATCAAATTCTCTCCATAACCACTGTCACTATCTAGTCCAAACCTCTGTCATTTCTCTCTTAACTTCCAATAATGCTTATAAGTTCTCCTGTTTACCTTCCTTTCCCTAGAATCCACTCTTC
Source organism: Myrmecophaga tridactyla (assembly GCA_004026745.1). NCBI lineage: Eukaryota > Metazoa > Chordata > Mammalia > Pilosa > Myrmecophagidae > Myrmecophaga > Myrmecophaga tridactyla. Next base: position 29,257 of record PVIY010013926.1, on the reverse strand, counting down.
ACCCATGATGAGTCCACTTGAAAAATCTTCAACCCCCTCACCTTGGCTCATAGGGACTTCATAATGAGGCCTGTATGCCTCCAATCTCATCTCAAACCTGTAGCTGCCATTCTTCCCCTGTGACTCATCAAACTTTCTCTTTTTTTTTTTTTTTTTTTTTTTTAACATGGGCAGGCACCGGGAATTGAACCTGGGTCCTCTGGCATGGCAGGCGAGCATTCTTGCCTGCTGAGCCACCGTGGCCGGCCCAAACTTTCTATTTCTTGAGTGTGCCCAGCTCACTTCCACCTCAGGCCCTTCGCATTTCCTTTCATTAGCTGAAAAGATCAATTTTTTGCATGGCTACCTTTGTTCATCCTTCAATTCTCAGCTCATTTTATCATCTTCTCCCAGTTGTTCTTTAGCACATTAATCTATAATTTCAATGCTATTACCAAAAACTTACCTTATTTGCTTTATTTATTGGTTTAATCATCAGCTGTCTATCTTTCCCAAAAAGAATATAAGATCCATAAAAGTAGGGACTTTGTCATTAACGCTGCATCTCAAAAGCCTTGAAAAATATCCAACAGATAAAAGTATTTACATAAATATTACCTTTTGAATCAATATTCATTAATTTAGCCACATATTAGCACACTTTCCCAATAAGCATTTCCACTGATTTAATTCTAATTTTCCAATAAAATTTTTAATCTGACTACTCTTTATCCTTTGGATTAATGATCCTTTTAAAAGTACTTTTTTTTTAGGGTGGGCCACGGTGGCTCAGCAGGCAGAGTTCTCGCCTGACATGCCGGAGACCTGGGTTCGATTTCTGGTGCCTGCCTATGCAAATAAAAAAAAAGCTTTTTTTAAACTCCTAACTTCATCCACTGTGAAATATAGGATTCTATTTATCCATGCCTTTATTTGACTAAAACATTATTATCAAGTGTGCAGGAGATGGTCATTTTAAACCCAGGAAAAAATAAACAGCTCAAACAAACAAACAACATGGGCAAACATGATCATTCAACTTGAAAAACCTTTTAACTGAACATTACGCTCTAAAACTTATTTCACCTCTGACTGCCAATCCAGGACCCATTCCCAAGCCCAGGGGGTTCATTCATTCAGCAATTAGTTATTCAGTGGCTACTATGTACTAAAGCACTGCACATGGGGCTGGGGCTACAACAGGAAACGAAGTCAGTCAGTCAGTGCCTGCCTGCCTGGAGCTTCTGGTCTATTCCCTACAAAGACAATACACAAGAGCAACCAAGCGAAGGCGCCATCTGCCAGAGTCATTGTGAGGATAAAATGAGAAACATATTGAGCACTTGGTAAACTATTAAGATGCTGTATGTCGGGCGGCTGCCGTGGCTCAGCAGGCAGAGCTCCGACCTGCCGTGCTGGAGGTCTGGAGTTCGATCCCTGGTGCCTCCTGCCCATACGCAAATTTAAAAAAAAAAAAAAAAAAGATGCTGTATGTTGTAGGTAATAATGGTGTTCGTGTACAGAAAACTGTGTCCTTTCCACATGCAGAATATTCAGAGAAGTAAGTCACAATCCTGAGAGGTGTTCAAAATCTGGGACCTGATAAATGGGTGGCCTGACCTGATGTGCGTGAGAATAATCATTAAGAATATCAAGGTGACTCCAGATATTCCAAAGGCCATCAGGTAGAGAAGGAATAGGTTCGTTCTGTGCCATCTTAAAAATAAGAACCAGGAACAATGGGTGAATGCAAGAAGTAGTTACTCTACTAGTTATAAGGAATTAATTTGAAATGATTCCCAAATTTGAATGGGCTATTTGCAAAAGGTAATGAGTGATCCGTTCATCACTGGAAAAGTTCAAGACTACAACAGTGGTTGTCATTTCTGGAGGAGTAAACTCTCTGAAATTACCTGGAAAGTAGCTTAATATAGGACAAGAGTTGCTCTTACTGCCCTCCCAATCTCACCTCTACTCTAATTTGAAAATCACTGAAATGGAGGTAAGACAAGAGGAGTCAGAGAGAGGAATCAGGAACCATTCCTACAGTTAATCTCAAGCTTTAAAAAATATATATTGGTATAATAAAACATTGGACGACATCTATTCTCTAATGGGGAATGTAAAATGCATTAAATTCTAACATGCTTATAAAATTCAGAGATAATCATTCATAGACAGCCACTAATGACGGTGATTAAAGAAGATGACTTTAGTTCAAACAAGCAAATGATTAAGCTTGAGCATACAAAATGTTAAAGGGCCCTAATTAATAAAGTAGCAAATTTTTCTTTTCAGCCTACTTTCTCGAACATAAATATGTGACTCGTCCTGCCAGGCTATTGATGAATGACCTTCGTGTTCCAAATTTCGGCTAAGGCAGAAATCACTGTCTGGAAACCAAAACGCATTTCAAAAGGGGTACTGGAATGTGTCAGAATTACAGGTAACTAGCCTCAGTGAGCACACTCATCAGAAAAGGAAGTGGGAAAACTGATTAGAATGGAGAGAAAATGCAAACTTCCTGATTTTCTGATCTGGCTTTCTGTCATAAATTTTGGCTTCGTACATTTCCTATTGAAAAATCCTAACTGTAGCATATGCATGCCTTAAAAATCTACCTTTTCATTCTTTTTCAAGATCCCCTCAGTTATCAGCTGCTGGTGAATTATAATGCCCATATTCAACTCACTGGAGATGACTTTGCAGTCAGAATCACTCTTTCTGGCACTTGCCAATTTGTATTTATAGCAGAAAAAGGGGGGGGGGGCACCTCAGTGAATCTCAGCTCTAAAAATCAGTTGCTTTATATTATTATAAAGCATAAAAGCTTAATTTAGTAAAAACAAACAAACAAAGGCTCCTTAATGAGTCCTTTCTGAAGTGCTGCCTTACAGTGATTAAGACACACTGAACTGGAATTCGATGCCGAAGTGCATTCAGCACCATCTGAGGTGGCAGGCTACAGGAGTCATTTAGGACATGAAGGATCCATGAAGAAAGAGAAGGAAAATGGAACCCAGATGTGTCCACTCTTGCCATGCCAGTCCTGAAAAACATGACCGGACGGATAAATCTAAATCCTATGACTCTGAACTCCAACTCCTGAGATACACGTTCTTTCTGTTAACTGCAAAACTAAATGTATCCAGCAGAAAAGCAGGCACTCAATCTGTGTGCTCCCTTTCAATGCTAGGGTGTTTTCAGTGTTATTTCAGTTGATTTGCTGCATTAATTTTGGTTAAGAGCATAGAGCCAGAATGCCTGACTTCTAGTAGTGGATCTGCCACAGCCTATCTGCATGGGCTGGGACAAATGATTAAATTTTCTGTGCCTCAGTTTTGGTAGTTAACAATAACATCTAATAAATAGTGTTGTTTTCAAATTAAATGAATAGATAGATGAAAAGCACTCAGAACAGCACTTGGCTCATAATAGGACAATGTATTTCATTAGTAATCAAAGTAGCCATGGTGTCAGACTATAATTAGTTATCTGTATAAACTCGAACCCTGAGCCATATATGGCCATCTCATAAAAACCCTCATATCATTATGTTATCAGTCAACTTATACATTAGATGCTATGAAAAATGCATACTTAAAATAATGCAACAAAACCAAACTCAACAAACTCAACTTTTTCACAGCAGGTATGTATGCCTATTTCACTTTTGGGAGAAAGTTAATTGTTAAGAGTCAGCATAACTCCACAGCTTTTAATTGAAGAATTTTGCCATTAATAGTCACCAGAACGTGTTTACTATATGCTGCAACTAACAGGATAGCTCCAGAGACCACAATGTGTGTTGAACAAACAACAACTGATGTGTGTTTTGGAATCGTTAAAATGAAAAGTTAACATGTGAAACACAGCAGAAAATCTTTGCATTGAAGGAGTTTTGACAGCACTTGTCAGCTTGAACATTTTATGGCACCAGCGCAGCTTGTTAACAGGCAATGAAAGACGGCTCTATTAAGCTCAGGGTGGTGCTGAAATGGTTTCATACAGCCCATACTCATTTTCCCTACCACCAAGTGAGGATGCCCATAGAGAAAGGCCATCACATACAGGAGGTCTCTGAAACTCGTCGGAATTGATTGTAATGAGGAAGACATTTTATTGCCACCTGGTGTTACAGTCTACCAGTAACCCACATGGCTGTTTTGATTAATACATGAACTTACATTAAAAAAAAAAGGACTTGTACTGCAGTTTGACAAAACAGAACTTCCTTTTTAAATTCCAAATAAAATGAAGCTTTGCACATAGAGAGAAATGGTTATGTTGAATTCCCTCGTACAGAATGCAAAAAGTTAACCTTAGAGGAGAGAAAGGGTTAGAACATTTTACATTCTGGAGTTGGGGATCATTTCATCAGTAATACCTTCTCTGAATTGCAGCTTAATTAATTTTTGGTGCCACGTGAAACTCTGAACTACTGAAAGACACTCGAATCTGTGCGGACAAATTGTGCTCTAAGGACTATAAGGAGAGGTAGAAATATCTGAAGTTGGAGGAAAAGTGGCATCCAGTATAATAAAGTGGCATGTCACAGATGTTTTGGGCAAAGATCTAATGTACAGATATTATGTAAATATTACATTAATTTTAGCATAGCCCAAAACTTTTCCAGAGGTAACCAAATAAAATTCCATACAGTACCAAGCACAGAGCAAGTTTGATTTTTATGAGCTGATAACATTTTATCTATTGAATTTAGCCACGTTTTCTTACAATGAGGTAAAGTGACTTCAACAAAATTAGATTTTGATAGATAACTGCAAAATCTTACTATTTAGAGGAAGATTTAAATCTTCCTTTCATCATCAATTAACATTTTAGTGAGCACACATTGAGTCAAGACACTGTATTATGTGTTCTGTGCCTATTCTTATGAGAATAATAATTAATCCATCTTTTCATAATAGAATTGCAAAGCAGTCTAGAAGATTTGTCTGGTGATCAGTAATCAGAAGGAGTACAAGGTAGTAGGTAGTACATATAGGTAGAAAAAAATGCATAAATATGATAGGAAATGCCAGGTTTACTCCAGTACAGAGGTCACAAACTCAAATGCCCATAGGGACCAGGAAGGCAAACAGGTATATACTGGCTTAGGCGTAACACTGAACAGAGGCAGGAGGTCTCCCAAAGAATAGTTCCAGCAAGCCCCTCCTGAGGAGTTCATATTAAGTAAATTAAACAATAACAAAAAGGGTCAGAGGGCCTGACTTGGCCTGTGGACCTCCAATCTCTACCACCACCACCTGTGCCAGAGAGAAGTAGGAACACTGGCTGTGTTGCCAGCAAACATGAGCTTGAGGCTCATCTCTACTAGAAATAGGTTATGTGACCTAGTACAAATCATATAATGTCTCCATTTCATTTTTCCCAATCAAAATGAGCATAGTAACACATGCCCTGCCTTGATTGGGTTGTTGAGAGACCCAAATGAAACTCTGTGGATGGAATAGCATGGTAAACTTTAAAGAGCCTCAACAATATAAACGATATTTCTATAATATACAAGAGAATTATGTGGATCTAGCATCAGCTAAGCATGAACTATTTCATTAACTATATATTACCCTATATAATATGATAGGCTATGTATACTTCAACATAACAGAAAAAAATTGCATATACAACTAATTACATTTACCTGGAGATATACCTGTTTTCTAAACAATTAGCCATGCCATTTGGAAGGAGATAGTGACAATTGAGTCTCAAGATGGATCAATGGTTCAAAGAGACATTTTTTTTCCCTGTGTAGGAGAGAGAAGGCTGTGTGACTGTCAGCAATGAATTTAGTCACTATAATGACTTTATTTGGGGAGCAAAGGAATATTAAATTAAGAAAGGAGATTTATGAGATAATATAGCTCATAAAATTTTATGCAGGATATGACTGATTTTAAGAGTTACAATTAATTCTTTTGTGAAGAAATTTATACTATGTTACTCAAAGATATTAAAGAAAACTTGTGTCAATGGTGAGATTATACATTTTGTTATGTGAGAAGACTCAATATCAGAAAGATGTTGATCCTTCCCAAACTGACCCAACAAGAATCTCAGCAAGTGTTTCGCTGAATTCTATAATGGTTATGGAAGAATAAAGGACCAACATAAACCAAAACATACCAGAAAAACAAGGTGGACAGGATACTAACATTTTTATATATAGGACTACAGTGATTAAAATAATGTGCTGCATATTCATATACACAGAACAAATCAGGAAAAATGATAAACAGCTCAAGAGAAACATGTTTAGACGTATGAACAAGAATTTTGCAGAGGAGTAGATATAAACAACCCCAAAGCACTTGACACCCAATGCATTGACAGCAAACTTATCACATCCACTACTAGGTAGCAGGCAAATTGGTACAGTCACTTTGGAAGACCATTTGGCATCATCTAATAAGTTTAAACATGTGTATACCCTATGTCCCTGTAATTCTAGTCCTAGGTGCAAACCCTGAAGACAAGGCCTGCATGTACTAACTGGGAGACATGAACAACGATAGCCTTGAAAACAGTGTTCATAATATAAAAATGTGAAAATAATAATCCTAGCACCCACAATGGCATGCTAGATAAGAAAAAAAGAATCGTGGGGTTTTCATTCAATGAAATATTCAAGACGATAGAAATTGAATAAACCATAACTACAGGCATCAACATGAATGAATTTCCCAAACATGATATTAAGTGAAAAGTCTTAAAAGAAATCATTTGATATTGTTCTATTTATATAAAGTTCAAACAGGCAAAACTAAACAGAATATTGCTTTCAGATACACAAATCAGTAGAACTACAAATACAAGTGAGGAGGTGATTTACACAAAATTCAGTATAGCAGTAACCTCTGTGGAAAGGCCAAGGATGCCCATCAGTTACTGAGAATGTTTTACTTCTTAATGGAGCTTGCAGGTAGGGGTGGGGTGGGGGTGAACATACAGTGTTGGCTTTAGTTTTACTGTGTTAACTATATGTACACATTAAAACATTCATGACTACACTATATTCTATAATAAATACATTTAAGAAAGAAATTATCAAACTACATTGGTTTGCGGTAGAAAAAGAAATTACTAAAACAGCTAATTGGTTATGAGCATAGTTTGAAGAAGGAGAATAAAATGAAAGACAAATAATATGAGTTACAACTCCATTCCTTCATGAACTTTAAATACTGAAATACAAAATGAAAAATGAGAAATGAACACTTCTAAGGAAAAAAAGGATGGTTTAGAATGTTTCCCATATTAGAAAACTGTTCTTGTTCCACTTGATATTCACATGTTAATGTTAGAAGAGAAAAACAAGTAAATTTGCTCCAGGTGATAAAAATCAACTGCTAGTTTTCATGTAAGCCATAGTTACAGCAAACCTATCTCAATCTGATGAAGAATCACCCTTAACCAAATTTTTAAAGAGAGAACTAAAGGGCATAGTTTTTAAAACACATATTTTAAATATAATAACAAGAAACTTCCAATTTGGAAGATGTCAAAGAAAATGGATAACTTTCTCTTACACAAAAGATAAGTAAAATTACTTCCAAAGGACAGAATTGATAGATAAATAGTTAATCCTATAACAGAATTGCTAGTACCTGAAAAAAAAAGGGGTGATATGAAAGTATTTTTAGAAGGATATTAAAAAGGAGAGAGAGAGAGAAGGATGAAAGGACGTGAGAAAAGAAGGAAAGCAGGGTGGGTGGGAAGGAGGGAATTTAATGTACACTACTCTTCATTAACAGGATAGAACATTCTATAGAAAAACAATAAGATTCAAACAAAGCCAAAACTTCCAATCCCCAAATATTGGTCCCCAAATTATAAAAGACCTCCTAGAAAAGCACTGTGTGAGTCTTATCAATTAGTTCCTAGTGCTACATTCATTAGCCTATTAAACAAATGAAACAATTGCTCCTTTGTATTTAATTAAAAGAGGCCTTTATAAATCAGACGAATTTCAAAAGCCTATAGCCTAAAAAGTGATAGAAATGTAAGAAGATATGACTGTAGATAAAAATTATTCTTTGGATTGTTAATTGTTTTATATGGTTCTCTGTGATGAAGTACATAAGACTATGTCTGTAAATTGACAGACCCGCCGACAAGGAAAAATGAAAGACGCAAGAGACTCCTTACTTGATAAAGCAAGAATTGGGGTGAGGAGGTGGGAGGCTATGGAATCAAGATCAGAGGGGCAGAGAAAAGGCTGAGACACCCTTTCTCCGAGAGTGACAAAAAATGACAGGTGATTACTTAAATCAGAACAATTAAGTCTTTATGAGAAAGCAGTGAATTTCAGTGGATGAACTCACAGTCCCATTGAGAGCATCTGCAAATCTTTGAGGGCACTTTTTATTATAATAGACAAACCTTCCTGGCATTTGGTGACTGGGGACCCAAGGGGCTAAAAGTCTGCTACTAGGCAAGATGCTAATAGGCACAATGAACAACCATCTCACCCCAAATGCAAAAAAGCACCCAAGTGAAGCTACACTACCAGCCTCTGTCTTCATTTACACTTAGGATGACCTTAGTCTGAATAATTGGGTAGCAAGATAATTAAAGTCTAAATTCCTAGACTCATAAAACTTCCACCTGTGATGCAGAAAATTTTAATGTTAATAAATAGAACATGATCTAAGCTCACTTGAGCTTTCTTAAACAATGGAGTTATTTCTATAATTCATTTTCTTACAAATCCAAGAGTTATGAAACCTCCATAACAAAAGTTTTATTTGTTAATTCATTTATTTGTTGGGTTTAAAGTAACTAGGGAACAGGCAATAGCAGACTGTGCTAAGTGTACACTTAATACTCTCGGGGAACTCAGTTCCATCTAGGCATTTAGTTCTGTGGGTACACTTCCCAGTGAAGGAGCCTAAAACAATAAGGGAGTCTTCAAAATTTTAATTATGTATTCCATTCTTAACTTGAGGATTAGTGGTCAAGGCTCTCCGTGTCTTAAACCTAGATTTTTGTTTGTACCATCAGTTAATGAAACAGAGCAGATCCACTAATAAAGTCTGATCTTAGAAACTTTAGGAAATAACAGAAGTCCCTGTTAACTATCAATATTAAATTTACCTACGCAATACGACTGTTTATATTGTAGTTGATCAACAGAGCTGGATGTAGGGAGATAATATTATTTATAGAGTATCTAACCCTATTTTTTAATGAATTGTGAGGGGAAAACTAACATCTTACATAGATATGAGCATTTAAAAATCCCTTTGTGATTTATAACACCTGCCAATGGTGCCTACTTAGCTGGCACCAAATGTTACTTATGTGCCATAAATTATCTGGTTTGTAGCTAGGATCAGAGTCTGAAAGGAAATTAAGAAGATTTTCTCTGTGGGCAGTTAGATTTACCAAAAAACCTAGGGAATCTCAGTGTCTAGTTTCCCTGGTGCCCTTGAACTACCTGCAACAAACACTTAATTACTAAGTCTCCAGGTCCAAATCTAGGTTACCAAAGAGGAAAATTGATAGTTTGTTTTTACCTAAGATAATTTTTATAAAGAGTTCATTTAATGTTTAACACACACACTCAACAACCTCACCTTAGCATTTACCTGTATACAGAATCAGTTCTAACTGATGAGTGTAACTGAATGCAAATTCTACTTCCTGGCATTACAATACTATTTGCACAAATTGGGGAGAGACGTGGTCGACTTTTAGGGGAAAAGCCCTATTTTTTCCCAATATTATGTAGTTTATCTGCAATGGTAATTCCACACATAAGAAATACATGGCATATAAGCACATCTCATTTTTGCCAACACAATTTAAAAGGGCTTTCTGGAAACTGAACATGGCATGATTTTGTAAATCGTGGCATGCAATTGGGTTAATTTTTAATTGTATACTCCTTTCAGTCTGATGAACACTTTTTGAGAGGAAGGATATAAATAAACAAAATAATCTTTGTAGACTCCAATTCATTGCTTTGCTTTTCATATATATGGAATACAGACACACACACGCACACACACACACACACACACACACCCTTAGTGGAGGAACAAACAACCATAGTTTCTTCTAGTATCTAAAACTGGAGAATGTGAGTGGCTATAAAGCTTATGTATGTATGTCTATCTGGAAATTTGCTTTCTATGCATAGTTAAATTATTTTTAATATGGACCCAAACAAAGAGTAAAGACTTCTTTGGACAGAAAAATTCAGGCAAGTAAAGAGTAGGAGGATCATGCTAGAAAGACAAAACCTAGTAATTTGGGAGGATTTAACTATGAATATAATAAAAAAAATTCTATGCTCAAAATGATCATCTTCAAAGATTAGATTATTTTTTCTATCTTTGATAATTCCTGAAAGCTCTGCTTTACATCCCCTGAGTCTATGGATACCCAGTTCTATAGGTCTGTGTCTTTTGCTAGGACATCGACATACATTTTGGCACCGATTTTGGATCTAGAAATTTATACATTTTAATATGCATTTAACATTTCGTTTAGGTATTTGCACTCTATGCCATCAGTTAAGATGTTTAAATATTTATCATTTGGCTTATTGTTTACATAATTTTAAATTTGAAGTCCAAATTTAACATTGGAAGTATTGCCTACCTGATAATAGTTTCGTATGGTGCACACATTACCGGATTATGGTTACATTTTACTTGAACAGTATTCTACGCTGAGAACACTGAGGCTCTGAGATGCTTACTAGACTGATAAGGAAATGAACCAGGATATTAATCCACAGGCCTTCTAATTTTAAGCCTCTTCCATTTTACAACAGTTGCCTCTCTAACGGGGTTTTGTTCTATTGATGAGACTGGAACATCTCTACCTTCCACTATGCAATCGATTTTTTTTTCTTTTTTTCTCTTTTAGATAAAGAGTAGAGTCAACGAACACCTGTAAAAGGGAATATAGACTACAAACCCAACCCAGAAGCTGAGTCCTACTCCTAAAGCTTTGTCAGGGTCACTTGGATCACATCATTCCGGCAGTCACAGTAAAGCACGGTGTCCCAGTGAGAGGAGCAATCCCAAAAGGAAGGCAGTGCCTGCTCAATTTCTCCCTACCGATTTATATGGACAGTGCTCAGAGCAAACAGAATGTTCACAAGTCACTGCAAAAGTAAATACTCCTTACAAAAAGATAGATTCAATTCAAATGTTTGGTTACTACATAAATATTGATCAGGAATTAACTCATCAAAAACTTTTAGAAGGAATTCTGCCTTCCTGTTATACTCTGCATTTTAGAGAAGCCCTTTTCTGTATGCTCTTCCTTTTTCTTCTCTAAGATGCAAAGAATGACAGTTGTGTATTCCTTCTCAACTGTTTTTCTTAGTGAGGCACCCAAAATGAGTAAAAACCAAACCAAACCATATCTACCGTTTTTTGTTTTTTTTTTTTACTGCAGGCTCAGAATATGATATGCGATTATAAATATATATATATTTATTCCACAAATGGCATTTGCTATCTTCTTCCCCTGAGGTAAAAAAAAAAAAAAAGAGAGAAAAGAAAAGAAAAGAAAGCAAAACTCTACAGTTTCCCTCAAAGAAACTCATCCTTAAAATTGCTGAACATGTTCTCTTTTTTTAAATCACCTTTTGGATTTTATGGATTAGAGTTGAAAAGTCAACACTTAAAAATAAAGTGTGGTTTAGAAATGGTTATCTGTAAATAGGAATTCATTATTTGCCTTTGACAACTCCAAGTAAAGTCAACAAAATATGTTCTGCCCATGTCTGACATAAAGAAATATTTTCCAGATGACCTGAAGATTATGGAGTTTTCAGCAAAAGCAATTTCATTGTAAATGAATGTTTGTGTGCACATGTGGGCATTCCCCAACCTGCAAATGGTTCTGTTCCCCAAGAGCTTATAAGTTTCTTCTAAAGCTTGAAATGTGTGTGTGTCTGTGTGTGTCTGTGTGTGTGTGTGTGTAGAAAGAGAAAGAGAGAGCGATAAATAATGAAGATATTCTGCCAGAGCAGGACCTATAACCTAATTACTTTTAACCAACTTTCTAACTACATTTTGCTACTCGAAGTATGACCAGCAGTATCAGAATCAGTGTGCTAGAAACAAAGAATCTCTGGCCACACCCCATACCTAAAACATCAGAATTTGTGTTTTATGATGATCCCCAGATAATTCTCACACACACTAAGATATATGAATTACTAGCCTAGACCTCTCAACCTAGTCTCCCAACTACTTCCTACATAATTCTGCTTAGCTTGTCCAGAAGTAAATGTAAGCCCTACTTGCTACGAACTGCCCTCTCCACCACAAGCTCCTTTCTCCTCCCTTGTTCCCTGTTGTGCTGAGTGCATTAGCTGCCATCTAGGCACCTAGACAGGATCTTGGAGGTTGTTTTAGACTTCTCCCTGTGCTCTTTGAGGACAAGAACCACACCTGTGTGGCTCTACATATGTTACTAGTGACTAGTTAATGATTATTTGTAGTAAGCATAAGCATGTAGACATTTCCCTGAACATCTCCTCTGTGTCCACACTGCTGGAGATTCATCTCCTATTGTCATGTATATCACATTGCTACCAGATTGATATTTCTAAAATTCACATCAGATGCTCCTTTCCAACCCACATCCTCCATCATTCTTTAAAACTCTTTAAGCTCTCTCATAGCCTAAAATTAAGGTCCAGTGCCTTAGTCCAGTTACTGCCTACTTTCTCAGCTTCAATGCTCATTGTCCCACGCAGCTGCCTACTTACCACATCTCCCGTCTTCCAACATTATTGAAGTGTAAGCAATTCTTGGTTCCCATCTGAAACTCTCAACTCCTTAACTTAAGTTGGCATAAATGAATCCTTATTTCCTGTATTTAAAATGCAATACATTGGGTTTCTACTTCTGTACAGCCATTTTAGGTCTGAAAAATACCAAAATTAATTTAAAAAAACCATACAGATATGTTTCTCATACTGTTATCAAGTATGAAAACCAAACATTTAATCTGGAAATTGCCTCAATTTCACTGAGAGAGAAGATGTTTCTGCATAGGCTGACTGCCTGAAAATCCTTATTGGACAAATCCAAATAGGTTGGGTCTGAAGATACTTTCTTACTTTCCAGTATGTTGCTAATCATTGGCATTCTTCATTACTCCAAAGAGCTATGTTCTTAAAGTTAATCCATTCCTGTGGGTGTAGACCCTTTGTAAGTAGGATCTTTTAATGAGTAGAATCTCTTTTTGTTTTTTAGCTTTTGAAAAATTATTTTTATTGTCTTTATAATATTTTTTATGCACATATGACAAGAAAAAAACATTGATGTTTAAAGTATTACATGAAGAATATACAAAAACACTGACTACATTCACATGGCTGTTTACATTTCATGAACTATAAGAACTCTTCATCCAATACGGTATTCTTCCCATTTTTATGCTAATGGAAGAAAGCTTCATTGAAAACTGAAGTAATTTTTATTCTAAAAGCCTGTGTTTATGGCTCGCAAATAATTTGTACTCTACCTAAGTCCTCACAAGATAAAAACCTGCTACAAATGAGATGATTATAATATTATAATAAGCTTCAAATTATTATCCCTAAAGCTTATATGCCTTAATTTGATTTCATATTTAGATGTCTGTATACCATTTTCAATGTCTTCTACTTTAGCATCTTTCAATGATTTCCTGAATAGTTTATTAGATCATATTTATTCTAGAACACACACAGTTCCTTTATTTTTATGTTAGCTAATAATTCAGTTCTCATATGGGAAGGGAAAATATTCTCAATGACCTATCCTAATCTTTGATTTTGAATTCTACTCTGAATTCTACTCAAATTTCAGTTAACTTTTTAAAGCAGATTTCAAAATTACAGTTAAAATAAATTCCACAGAAAGCATAGAAGACAACAAAATTGGTACACTTAGCTATTTCTAAATAAGATTTGGTGGGAAAACTATTCATTTTTAGGAGGCTGAATGCTCACCCTCAAGAGTTTAACAGTATTCCAAGATCTTCTCTTAGAGACACTTAATTTCCTTCCATCCCTATTTCTGAGTGGATGAAAATCCCAATTTGAAGGCTCTTAGTTTTATTTTCTCTCTGCTTTATTCCCTGTAATTTTATCTGTAAGCAGCTAGCTGTCCAGTCATATGTTCTCCATCTGAATTATTATGAGAACAACCCCATGTTCATATCCAAATTTTCTGTATGCCTGGAATAGTGCTATAACTTGGTGGAGTGTCTTCTCCTTGCAAATATTTTTGGATATTTCGCCTTCACACTTTTGGAACAATATGCTTTCTTGCAAAATGCCTATCTTGTACTTTGACTCTTCCTGTTATACAACATCTTCTATGTCATCCAGCAGTATATCACAGGATGAAGAAGGCATCTTCTCTTGCTTTAATGCACTTAGACTCAAGTCCTCCTGAAAGACAGGTCAGTTCAAAGAAAAAGAATCAACATGCTACCCTCCGGAAACTGCACAGGCTTTAGATGGAGCTCGCCATTTTTAGTGAGTAGAATCTTAACTTAAGATGTGATCTACCTGGTTCAGGGTAGGTCATAATCCTCTTACTGGAGTCCTTTATGAAAGAATGAAGTTCAGACAAAGAGAAGGAAAGCCATGGAAGCAAGAAACTGCAAGCAACAAAACCTGGAAGAGAAGTGAGAGACAAGCAGATGCCAACACGTGCCTTACCATATGACAGAGGATCCCAGGATTACCAGCACCTGGTCTTCAGGAAGAAAGCATTGTCTTGATGATGCCTTGATTTGGACATTTTCACTGCTTCAAAACTGTAAGTTTGTCAGCTTACAAATTACCATAGCTAAGGCCAATGAATTTTATGGTATCTGTCTCCAGTAATCTACCAAACTAGAACAAGTAGGTTCCATGGAAACTCCAACTAACTCTTAAAAGTAAATGCTACTTTTGGTTCTTACTATACAGGTCTTATTTATGATAAGAAACAGCATAAAGCAGGGTACCAGCACTCAAGCTATGTAAATTAGGGGTACTTGAAATGTAGCTCCAAAACCTAAATCCCCTACTATTTGGGTGCCTTTTTCATGTTACTTCTGTCTAGAAAACACTGCACACCCCAACCCCCACACTGAACCTTGACATCCATTAACATGGAGTCACTTGACCTCAGGTCAATTGTGGCATCTTAATAAAGTCTTTCTTGACATCCCTAAATTAAGCCACCTACTCTTTCATGGTCTCACCATGAAGATTCTACTGTAGCTTCTTTTAACAACTTATTACTAAATTATCATTTTATTATTTAGCATAGTACCTCACATTGATTCAGCAAACCTCTAATATAGATGAAATAGCAGTAAAAATAGCCATGAGTATATATTACTGTCGAGAAGGTAGAACTTTAAAAGCCCTATGTTTTCTTATTCAATGTCAAGAACTAAATTTCTTTGGAACTTGAGATGAATACCTAGGAGTCCTGAGCTGAAAACAAGGGGAGGCTGGACTTTTGGGGCAGGTAAGAACTAGCAAATGTGCAACACCCAGGAGAACAAAGTGAAAAGGCTCAAGTAGCAATGAGGTAGGAGGGAGGATGAAAAAGGAAGAAACAGAAAATGGTGGCCAAGATCATTTTAACAAGAGATCCTTGAGAAGATAAGTGTTGAAAAACTGACACACATACACACATGCACACTCACAAACACAAGCACACACATACCTACCTCACATAGTTTGTCGATTACAGAATACACCTGTCCACATATATATGGCTTCAATGAACATTTGTATTTTACAAAAGAATCTGTCTACAAAGGATTGGAAATTATAACAACAACAACAACAAAACCAATCCACCAAAATTTGAGAAACACTACACTGTAAGACACAGCCCCATCCCAAAGCCTTCCCCATTAGTGGCTAGTACTAGTCTGACTAGAAGTTGAAATGGGCTGAAAATTTCCAGGAAATGATCAGAGACAACTTGAATGTAGTAGTCTGGGCGGCTCACCCATATGGAGCATAAGGAGCAGCAATTTAGCAATGCAACTTCTTTTATTTTTTAGATGAGTGCATCTGGCACTATTTTAAAGGGAAAAATGAAAAGGCTCTTGTTTTAAGAGATAATCTATCATTTGAAAATGATGGATTTATAGTAAATACTAATATAAGGTCCATTTCAAATTAAAATATTCTCTGAATCTATGTTTTGGTTATAGCTGAAAAACAGATTAAATTGATTCAACTGAAGTTTGAAAAATAGTTTGACACTGGAATCAAGGAAGGGGTTTTATACCACTGTGGTATAAAATTGGAGCTCTAAATTCCAAGAAATAATAGAGGACAGCCATTATTTGTGGTTGTGAGATAATAAAGAAAGAAGAAGGGAAAGAGAGAAGGAAGGAAGGAGAGAAGGAGGGAGGGAAGGAAGAAAGAAGTGAAGGAAGGAAGGGCGGGGGAAGAGAAGGAAGGAGGGAAACTCCTGGAGAGATGCGACACACAATTAATAGACCATAAATTACTGGTGACAAACTAGGTAATGGGAAGATTGAAGTTTTATTTGACCAAAACAGTCATCAAAGACAGGAAATTAGCAAACCCTAAGGTGAAGTGAGATGAGTGAGAGTGAGTTAGAATACTTCAGGTACTTTAGATAGGATGACTTCATCATAGTTTTAAATAGACCGTCCATTATAAGCATAAATTATCACCCCATGAAACTCTGATAGAATGGATACTGACCTGGAAATTAACAATCAAGCACTTGTAGAAAAAAATTAAATGAACCTTTATTCTTATAACCAGTATGGTGCTGATGAGAGAAAAAAAGCAAAACCATCACAATTTTTTAAAGTTCCTATTGTTAAAATAGAAATTAGCTGAGATAGTGATGAGAAATATAATGATTTCCTTGTCTTAAAAATCACTCATTTCCCTGCAGTGAAGATTTGTTAATAGAGACCAGTTCATATTAGCAAAGTCTTGGTTAAGCAGGAAAGTAAGTCATGGAATTTGATCATAAAGTTTAATAAGCTAATAAACTGATTTATCAAATAATACCGTGGCTATGTTTCCCAAAGGGAGTCTAGTGGATATTTTTCCCAAACCAGTACATGTTATAAAAACTATAGCATTCCACAAGGTTTGGGCATTTTTTTTTTTCTCAGAAAAGAAATTCCAAGATGGCTATTATTGTTTTTGAAAGTGTCAAGATTGCTCATTTAAATATCTGTGGGTCCAGATGTTCAAATAAATTTAAAATGATTTAAACTTCAAAATTGTAACAAGATACGATTCAGGAGATGAAACCAATTAATTAGCTATAAAATACCTCTGCTCCATCTCCTCAGCATCCATGAGAAATTTCTGACCTAGTCTTCTCTTGTAAAATGACAATTATGCATATTAATAATTGAATTCACTGAAAGAAAGGCATGTATGATTGGAGAAGTGGATATGACTGTGACAAAAAGTATTAAGAGAGATTGTTTTTCCTTGACATTTATTATTTCTTCTGCATCCTGCAAACCATAATGAAATTGCTTACAATGTGCTGAACTAGTTATAGGCCAACAAATGAGATGGGTTTATCATAGTGCAGTATCAGCTAACAGAGAGTCTATAATAAAAAAACACTGACTTTATAAAAATAAAGCATATTTGAGGATGTATTTCAATCAAGATTTTAGCCTACTCCATGGGTTTCTATCTTCACTGGTAATTTTAATAAACCCAATTGAGAATTCACCATTATTATTTCCATTTTCTTTTAAAGTCAATTAAAAAGTAAAGTTGGGGAGCATAGAGGGTCAGTATTAATTCCACAGAGATCCCCCCCCTCCTTTAGATTAAAGGTTTCCATATATCCAACTGAAAAAAAAAAACAACACACGCAAGAAAGCACATCTATCATAAAAATGTTAGGTTCTCTCCAAGGAGAAGGTGTGTGAAGTTTACATTGACCAGAAGTGTATTATGAGTTCAAAGCGTGGTTTGGTTATCAAACAAGCTAAAGCAGCACAAGTAGAAACACAGGCAGTATCCAGCTAATAAAAGCATTGATTTCCAAAACTTCCCCCTTCTAGCAATTAAGGTTTTTTTCCTCTGATTAGAAAACCATCAAGATGCCTAATGACAGTTTATCAAATTACTTTCAATTAGAATGGATGCTCAGGCAGTGTTAAATTATTTGATAAGAGTAAATCCCAATTTTATTTTTTTTTTTACATGGGCAGGCACCAGGAATCGAACCCGGGTCCTTGGGCACAGCAGGCAAGCGTTCTTACCTGCTGAGCCACTGTGGCCCACCCAACCCCAATTTTTAACAGAAAAAAAATGCTGATAAAAAAGACTGTTAAAATCTGAATGTGGTTTCTAAATGCAGGACCACATAAATTAGTCTGAAACTATCATGGACCCCTGAAAAGCCACCTTCTTTTTCTAATCCAATCTTGTGGGGCCAGACCTATTGTTTAGAGTAGAACTGTTGATTATTGTTTCTATGGAAATGGACCTGCTCAATTGAGGGTGTGAACTTTTGATTAGATGGAGATGTGACTGTGCCCATTCAAGGTGTGTCTTGATTAGTTTACTGAAGTCCTTTAAAAGGGGGGACATTCTGGAGAAAGCACAGTTGCTTCAGAGTCAACAAAGTCACAGACATTTGGAGATGCAGAGCCCAGCAGATGTGGCCAGGTGCTTTCCCATGAATTGCTAACCAAGCCAGAATTCAGAGTTTTGTCCCAGAGCAGGTAAGTGAGACACCACCCCACACACACACTCACATAAAGAGGAAGCCACTGGAATCAGAAGCACAAAGCAATGAACCAGGAGCAAGGACCTCAGATGCCAGCCACATGTCTTCCCACCTGACAGGACTTCCAGACATCATTCAGCTTTTCTTGAGTCAAAGTATCTTTCTCTAGATGCCTTAGTTTGGATTTTTTATGCCTTTAAAACTGTAAACCTGTCACTTAACAAATTCCCTTTTTAGAAGCCAACCCATTTCAGGCATTTTGCATTCTGGCAGCATTAGCAAACTAAAACACCACATATAAATTATCCCATGTATATGTTTATGTCAGTCCATTTTTAATAGTAAGAATGATAAAACAGGAATTATCTCTCCCCTTATGTTCCTAAACCTCCCCTAACACTCACAATACAAGTCTACACACTTGGAAGCACTGGCAAAATTAAAGCTTGCTAATGAGAATAGCTCCAAGTAGCTTGTTCCTCAAATGTAGATCAAATAATGAGAAGTTAATCACTAAATGATATGCTGTAAAAATTCAAATGATATGCTCTAAAAATTCAAATCAAAACAAGGTATGACACCTTCTCAGAAGAACAAAATACATTAAAGTATAATGGGGCAAGGAAACAACATTTAAGCCATCAGATCGTCATAATATTGTAAGATTTCAATTTACTGATTTTGTGAAAAAAGGCTATGAAATCTAATTTATCAAGGAAAAACACCTGAATGCCTACATTAAAGACATGTTCAACAATTAAATGTCTGTAAAGGCCTAGCATGTAAGAAGAGCTGTATTAGTCAGGCTTCTCTAGAGAAATAGAACCAACAGGAAATATCAGTAAATATAAGATTTATAAAGGTGTCTCACACATCTGTGGGAATGGAAGAGGCCAAAATCTGTAAGGCAGGCTATGATGCTGGCAGAATCTGATAAGGGTGTCAACGAATTCCACAGGAGAGGCTACTGGCTGAAGATGCAGAATAAAAGTCTCTTTTTCCTTAAGAGTCTTCAACTGTTTGGATTATCTCATTATGGGAGACACACCCTTAGTTGAATGCTGATGTAATCAGCCACAGATGCAATCAACTGACTGATGATTTAATAAACCAGCCTTCCCGTTTATCAACCACCCATGAAATATCCTTGCAGCAATGGTCAGTTTAGTGCTTGCCTGACCAGACAACTGGGCATCATCACCTGGCCAACAGATACTAGAACCTAACCATCAGAAGGGCTAAACAGATGTTCTTTAATTTGCATTATTTCATGATGTGCTAAAAATAATTATTCTGTTTAAGTGTAGCTGTTTACCAATGAAGGTATAACATATTCTATCTGGTTCTTATCTTTTGCGCCCCTACAAACAGCATGTTTTCACATTATCTATAATACCACTTATGCTTTCACAGCAAAATTTGTTTACATATCCTCCTACATCTGACCTTCAGATTCTTAAGATTAGGAATACCTTAGTCATCTTTGTGTCTCCAACATCTGGATTGGGCTATAATAGTACACCATGAATGAATAATGATATATGCCTATATATTGGGCAACCCAGGCATGAATGCTGACCTTATTTCTTTATCTAGACTATGGGCTACCTTAAAGTCTTCTGATTGGTAATGGTCTAAGGAATGAACTAAAAGTAGGTTTCAATTCAATTAACAATTGTAATCAACTGGAGGTTGCAGCCTTGCGCACCTTGTTAAAAAGGAATCTAGTAATAAATTTATGTATAACAACAAAGATTGTAAGACATGCCATTGGCCCTTATTGGCAGTAGATGCAGAAAAAGGGTATACCAAAGTGTTCTAGTTTGCTAGCTGCTGGAATGCAACACACCAGAGACTGATTGCCTTTTAATAAAAGGGGATTTGTTTCATTAGTTCTTCAGAGGAAAGGCAGCTAACTTTCAACTGAGATTCTTTCTTATGTGGGAAGGCACAGGGTGATCTCTGCTGGCCTTCTCTTCAGGCCTCTGGGTTCCAACAACTTTTCCCAGGGTGATTTCTCTGCATCTCCAAAGGCCTGGGCTGAGCTGCAAGTGCCGAGATGAGGTATGCTGAGATGCTTGGGCTGTTCTACATTGAACTATCTCATTTAAACACCAATTAAATCAAACATTATTCATTACAGCAGGCATACCTCTTAGCTGACTGCAGATGTAATGAGCAATCGATGAGGTTCACGTACCATTGGCTCATGTCCACAGTAACAGAACTAGGGACCTTCACCTGGCCAAGTTGACAAATGAATCTAACTACCACACCAGGTATATTCAATATTCACAGTCTAGATTAAAAAATCTGAAGACCCTCGTTTTCAAGGCAAAACACCCCTGTGAAAAGACATTATTGGAATTGTTTTGGTAATGAGCAAGTAGCAACATATTATTAATGATACTAATTTCTCTCTTTTTTTTAATGTGTATACATATTAGCTAGAGGACAGAAAAATGATATTTTGCCCACATGGTTCATTCATATATGTTATCATCATCGTATCTGCAATAAAAGAGATAGACATGGAGAAAGGACAGGTGAACATTCCAAACCACCCAATAATTATTTAGTAACGATTGATTATATAAGTGGTAAAAATGAATAATGGCAAATATTTTCTCAAACAAATATTCTAATATATTATAAAATAACATGCCTTTTAAAAACTTCTTAGCTGCCAAACTTAGGTCCTTTCTTAGTCTTGGTGAAATAATGCACAACTTATATAAGGAATATTAATATTTAATAGTTGATTTAAATCTCCAAAACGAATAATTTATTTATCAAATGATTGACTATGTAGAGACATCTATTATTTGGTGGCCATGATAACTTTCATTATCTAATAATTTTGTAATTTTAAAAGCAAAATAAACAATAAATACAATTGTACCAGGTCAATCGAGAGTATTTTATATATTTTTCCTCCTCCAAGAATATATTTCATTGCTGTCCTAGAAAATGGAACTATAATTAAGGATACAAAAATTCTCTACAAAATGACTGCATTCATTTTTTTTCCTTTTTTTTTTTTGTGCATGGGCAGGCACCGGGAATTGAACTGGAGTCTCCGGCATGGCAGGTAAGAATTCTGCCACTGAGCCACCGTGGCCTGCCCTGCATTCATTTTTGATGGCAAGAAAAAAATTATGGTCTTCAGAAAAATTTCATAGTAGAACCATGTTCATAATAAACAACATATTTCTTTGAACAAATAAAAAGTTAAGTCACTGTTTCAATGTACATAAGATTTTAAAACTCAGATCTCAGAATATCAAAGAACATGTTTCAAAAGAGGACAAAATTAAGACTTAAAAATCCCCTCCCCTGACCCACCTGTTGAAAATAGGAAGTGAAAGTATCTTAACCACCATCCAAACTGATAATGTGCTATTTTTCTACTTTTTGTTTTCATATTCTCAAACTCTTCCTTTCTTTATTTCTACTATCACCACACACCAGTCTAGTTTCTCACCAAGATCATTTAGACCCGAGTTACCCAAAAAACAATTTAGCCATATAATCCTATGGTTTTACAATCTATTTCTATGTCAGTCTTCTTCTATGACGCACTGTACTATACAGCATCATAATGAGACTTCTCATTTCTCACCACACACAAATGCACACATGAATACACACACGTTCTTCCTTGTTTCCTGTTGACTCAGGTCTAAATGTCTTCTTTGAACTCCAATGTCCTCCATAATTTGGTGCCGTCATACCTATCCAGCCTTCCTTATCCATATTAGTAGCTCAAGGTACACAAGAATCAAGGTCTCTTAAATCCTAGTCCAATATTCACACCAAAGATAAGACTGGGAGCCTATATTAAATGCTGCCATTTTATACAGTGACAGTATAAAACACCAGAAAGCAATGTAAGAATTGTGAGAAATTAAGCTTCTCCCCCTAGTCTGATCATCTGGCCCTAACCCTTAATCCAATCCTGCTCGGCCCTTCATTGCTTATGAACTTCTCACTATTATGTTCACTGTAAGAGTAGACTAATGTGCTTAGTTGATGTAGAGATCACTTTGATATGGATTTCTTTTCCGAACCACTCTCACCTAGAATGCTTGGGTTGGAAGCACATGTCAATTGTCTTTCTAATTCATGACATTGTGTTATTTCAAAGGTTGAAAAAATATATATGATTGGACCTAAAATTAAGCCTAAAAGAAGAGTTAATCTTCTGTGTGATTCTGTTTGACTACAAATTTTCTTTGTTCACTCTTTTGCTATTTCTTTTTTTAAATCCACATGTATGTGTTAATTATTCTAAGACAACATGAAGTGTTTCTGGGTTAGATTTCTTTGACTTTAGAATGCACAAAGAACTAATGGGTAAGTAGAGTGATTTTGAACATGTCAACTTGGCTAGGCTGAGCTACCTTTCCTGGAGTCCCCTTTCTTAAGTTTCCTGCTAGGGTATGCCACAAGAGAGATTCCTGTGAGAAATATGGAGGGCAAAAGAGAAGCAGCAGCCGCTCTGTAGCTGACAGATATTGTCACTGAATTGGTGATTCACCCATTGGCATAAACCATTGGCATGAAAGCTGATCTTCCTTGACCATTCCTAGTTCCTGGGCAGTGTGCATATATTTAGCTTCATGAGGGCCTTGACTTCAGTAGGCCACCCACACCACCTAGGCCATGGCCACAAGAGATGACACAGGTTAAAGTTCCTTCTTGCAGAGGTCCAGCTTATGCTTCCAACATGAACACCTGCCCTGCCCCCACCCTTACTCTCGTCTTCCCTTCCTGACCACCTGCCCTGTGGCCTGCAAGCTCCAGCATCAGAAGACAACATCCTTACAGAAACCACCTAACCAGTTCCCACAAGTCAAATCTCTGTAACAAATCCCTTTTCATATGTATATATATGTAGTGGCTCTCTTAATGAACCCTAATACAGAAGGAACTATGAATGCAAGGCTAGTTTTGTTCTTTACCATACAACTAATCAGGAAATTCAGTATATCACAGTAAACTGCCATATACACAAATAGTCAATGAACCAGAATTTCCAAATCTAATTATACATGCATGTGCTTTACACGCTTATATTCTTATTATTTCAATTGCATATTCATATATTTTTATTATTTTTAATTAAATATTAGAAAAAATATTTTTAATCATGTAATACCAAAAAAAACTGTCCATAAAGGAGCTGATTATAATTAAAACATAATGATAACAAATATAGAGGGTGAAAATACACAAGAAACTATACTGGTTACACTGGAGGTGATAAGAAGAGAAACTTCCAACTTTCACACAGAGGTGCCTTGATAGGTGTTAATTATTCAATAAAAACATCTTCTAAAAATGGAAAGGAAAGCCAGAAACCTGATTGAGCTATATGATTATAAATAACAATAATAAACAGGCAAACAAACCACAAGTATTTAATCATTTCCAAGGTTTTTTCCCTGCTTTGATACTTAAAAAAATCAAAGCACAAAAAAATAGATATACATACGCAACTCCAAATGCTGATGGAAATTGACTGGAGAATAAGAACATTTTCCTGCACATTATAGAAGCAGGGATGTGAGTATACTCTGTTCTCAAGACCTATCGACACTTCGTTTAAAACAAATATTGAGAAAATACATTGGAAAATGAAAATGAGTTTTTTAAAAAAGCAATTTAACAAAAGAAAGGAATTCAAATCTATTGGGGGTGACTATTTTCTAGATACTCTGAAAACAAGAGAAGGAAAAATAGAAGTTATCTCATTTAATTATGCTATATGAAGTACTGTCAATTACACATAAGATAGATGTGAAAAGGCTATACAGTCAGAC
Source organism: Myrmecophaga tridactyla (assembly GCA_004026745.1). NCBI lineage: Eukaryota > Metazoa > Chordata > Mammalia > Pilosa > Myrmecophagidae > Myrmecophaga > Myrmecophaga tridactyla. The sequence continues at coordinate 4,704 of PVIY010013926.1, read as the reverse complement.
TGCTTAGGCATTTTCTAAGCCAAAATAAATTTCTGAACAAGGTGATTATTATTCACACACTATTGGCAAATATTCCACATATCTTTCTTCAAGTATCCTATTAAACCATCCATGTTCTCTTTAGTTTCTCTTTCTTTTTTCCCCCAGATCTGGAGCTAAAATTGCTCTTTTAACCTGATTATCCAAAACAGCCTTCCTACCCCTGAGTTCTCAACAATTAACTGATATCCAGGTGAAAACTTTGGAAGAGTAAATTCTCTAATTGTACAAGAACCTGGAGTTTGCATCAGATTTCAAATGTCACAATTTTCACCAACGCCTTGGTGGCAATTGAAGTTTGTAGCACAAACTAGAAAACTGAGCTGCATATATTGGGCCAATGGCTACATTTTCCTTTATTTATATCACTCTTTAAGAAGGGGGTATCTCAATAGGTTTCTTTGAAGTTTCAAGGATCACCAAATCAGCCACAAGTCTGAGGAAGTTATAGTGTAACCACCGTACCTTGGAAGACTTGCTTGAGTGCAAAAGGAGTACAAGTCAACTCTAGGGGATTACTAGAATAAATAAATGCATAGGTGAATAAGTCGTGTTGTCTTTGCCTGCAATGTTAGAGGTATAATGTCATGTGTTTCAAGGCAGTAGTCCCCATCCATGACTGTCACTGAGTTTGAGGTCTTAAAAACATTCACAGTAGTACTGGAGGAGAAACCAAATGCTGACTGTGTTCAAATATCTAAGGAGCTATCACATGAAAGGAAATATTGGCTTCTTCTGAGTGTCTCCACAGAGAAAATGTAAAATGATTGGTAGAAAATGCAATGAGTCATATCTCGTTCCCTGCAAAAAAAGACTTATCAGAAAATGAGGGCTTTCGAGATATGGAAAGTACATCAGAATTTCCTCCCTGAACAGAGAGGTAGCCAGCTGGCACTACCCTGAGCTTTGAGCCTTAGGGCCATGGTGAGAAGGGGACTAGTTTCCTTAAGTAGCGATGAGGCTTAACTCTGTCTAACCCAACATCTCCTTTTTATATAAGAAATGAAATTCAAAGATAATATAACCTATCTACTCAATATTTTTAAGCAAAATCAATAAAATGTCCTAACTTTACTATAAAATGCAAAAGGATAGAATTTTTAATAAAAAATAATAGCAGTTCAGTATGAAAATGCTTGGATCTGATTTCACAAGAAGATCATGAAGAAACAAAAGGACACATTGTGTTATATCTGGTATTCAAGTACCAAAAGCAGTGTAACCATCAGCAGTATGCTTTCTTAAAATAGTGAATAATGCTTGGTAAAATTTGGAGCATAACAAAGTACAATCTTTTCTTGATTTACAAGGTAACTGGTTTTCTGAAAAGTTTGGTGTGTTACAAACTGTGGGAAAAGATATTTTTATATGTATAATGGAGTTAGGTTCTAAGCTAACATAACTAACAGCGGTTTTTCATTTACATGAACATCTTGGAGGAAGTTCAGAAGTATTACAGGACATCTCTGTGCATTGCAGCAAGTCTAGGGGTTCCGGTCCTCAACCACTTACAAGCCAGTTGCACCCACTTACTTATGATACAAAAGTGCCCCCGTTTTCAAAATGCCCCATGGGGGTAGTAGTGGATTTGCCCAACCCATGGAGAAAGACCTGGTAAGTTCTTCAATACAGAGGAAAGTCAAAACCCAAGCTGAGGGGAAGTGTTGTGGAAGGAAGGAGGCAGAGGAAGGCAAGGACTGGAGATGTTGCTCGAGAGGAAGAACAGTCAGCTGCAGTGGTTTTTCTGCAGCTGCACGTCTCTCCTGAGCACTTAAGGGCACAATTCCGAAGCACAGGGAGGTTGTACTTGCTAGTTGGTCACAGGAGGTATCCAATTCAAGGCCTGATGACAGTTCACAAGGAATACTGAGGCAAGGCGGGGATTTGCACAGCTGCAATTCTGTAGGACTGTGTAAAATGTTTATTCACCATGGTAAGTGGTTAAGTCAGGAGTCCTAGGAAACTAGGATAGAGCTGTCAGTGTCCACAGCAAATTCACACCAAACACCCCTTTTCACAATGTGCTATTATTACAGTGACCAAATAAATTATCATCCAACTTTTGACAGTGAAATTGGGTTCTCTTATTAAATCACATGGTTCAAAAAGCACAAGCCAAGACGATCTCTGGCAAAGCTGGGCATATGTCCACTATATCTATGTTGGAATTCACATCTAAATAAGAACTACCAAGGAACAATAGCTATTACATGATCCAACAGTACTAAATAAATAATATCCCCACATGCCTACCCATTAGCTTTTTTCTCCTATATGTTATAAAAAGAAAAATCAATTCATCATAAAAATAATTACAGCTTCCTATGTTCCTCCATATTTTTCTCAAATAATATATTTGCTGTATGACTATGCTTTTACTAATATATATATACTTTAAAATGTATATACCAATTATAGAGATTAAAATGATGTCACGTTATTAATTTAAAAGCTTCATTAATTTAGATAAATGCTACACAAATATATCAGATTATGTACTATAGTATATTTTGTTACTAGAGTGGTTTTCAAAATGATTTCATATATGTAATCTTATTAGAATCAGTCATCCAGAAATAGAACAAAGCATGAATGTGTATATTCATACCAATAAAGAATAGCAATATAATGAGTTATTCTTTTTAAAAAAAAAGATATTTTTATTTAATAAAACAAACAATACACTTAGAACCACCAAAAATTAATATCTTAGTTCACTTAACCATAGGCATATTTAAATAATGTCTCCAAATATATTGCCCTAAATGCCTATTAAAAAACAAGAACGAGCAAAACTTGAGGATTTAACTGCTTACCTGGAGAATTTAGAGAAAGAACAGCAAACTAACCCCAAAGCAAATAAAAGAAGAGAAATAATAAAGATTGAAGCAGAAATTAACAAACTGGAGAACAATAAAACAACAGAAAGAATCAACAAAAATAAAAGTTGGTTCTTTGAGAAAAGCAATAAAGTTGATGGACCCTAGCTAGACTAACAAAGAAAAAAATAGAGAAGACACAAACAAAATAAAAAATGAGAGGGGGGTCATTACCACAGATCATAAAATTAAAATTCATTAAATTTTAAAAAATTATACGAGAATATTACGAACAACTATATGCCAACAAACTACACAAATAAGATAAAATGGACAAATTCCTAGAAACGCATGAATTACCAATACTGACTAAAGAAGAAATACAAATTATTTTTACATTTATATTTCGAGTCCAACAGCAAAATGACTGTTTATAAAGTCATTCTTTAACCTCAAGACAGTTGTAGTTCCATATTAAAATGTTGACTCTTTGATTAAAAAAAAGGTCAGGATTTATAACATTCAGATCAGACCCTTTAAATTTTTTCCATAAAGCACATCGTTTACATTGCAAACGAATTATTTACATATAATCTGCCTATGAGAGTCTAAACAATCTACAGTAAAGAAATTATGGCCTCTTTGAAAGAAGGACAATACTTGAATCTGCTCACTGTTCTTTTCTTCTGTTTAGTACTTTGCTCACAGTAGTATCTGCCCTATAAATGTGCATTAAATCAAAAGCTGGATGAATGAGCCAGCAATCTCTCACTGGGGAATGTTTGAGATGGTAATTCATTCAAATAAGAACCTAGGACTATCAGTAGTACCTGTGGAAATAAACTTACTACATATAAAACATAATATTGCAATTTAAATTACTCATCATATTTTCTTACCTTAATGACATAAAGAATCATTAAGATTATAAATGGAGTTCAATGCTTAACTCTTATTTATCTGTAACAAAATTTTGGAAATTAAATTATACATAGCTGTATTTCCATATATTTAAATTTGTTTCAACAATCTAGCCAATATCTGTAAACCAGTAAACCAGTTTCTTCTCAGTCATTGTAAATACAAAAAGCATAATTTAGGCCTTCAAGCAGCATTTTGTCTAATAATAATCATTTCTCAATTGGTCTTATATTATTAAATGAGTAGTATTATAAAATTTTATCATACCCCAGCCTCATTACTCTTAGTAATTGATCAGAATATCATTTGAATTATAAAATCTGTACAGTGATTTTAAAAACCATTCTTAATCATATACATAAACTCATACTATGTTAATATGATGGAGCTAATAGAATGAGCCTTCCATTTCACCTATGTTTCTTTTCATGCATAGTTATAAATGACTTACAATTAGCGTATTTATGACTATTAATAGTTTTAAGTTGAGTATTTTTAACTTTTCTCCTTGCACTCTAACCATTGATTAAACTTCTTATGTGGTTAGGATTAGTAAGCAGAGATAAATTTCATCCCACTTCCCAAATGATTCATCATAAAATATGAATTAATCAAAGAGCCAGTTAAGGATAGATTAATGTTTGTGAAATAACAATAAGAGTACAGGATTTACTTTCAGCAGCCAGGATTTAAGTTAATTAGACAGATATAAGGCCAGAATTCAACCCATATCATAAATGCATTTCTACTAGTGCCATCCATATTCACATCCTGCTAAAAATATGTATCTCTCGAATTGTTATTTTTCTCCCATTCAGAACGAGTGATGAGGTTAAATATAAGCAAAATTCTAACAGTAGGCTACCAAGGGAAGCTAGAATGCCTCTTTCTCTGGCAATGTTTTAAAGAAGAATACAAGCAAAAC
>PVIY010013925.1:0-57860 GCA_004026745.1 Myrmecophaga tridactyla | reverse complement strand
GGGGATAAATTCAACTTCCCCAAGTTGAATTCTTGATATTCTCACAAGCAGAGTGGACAACCAAAGCTATAGGCTGAGCCCCCAGTCTTGGGGTTTGTTCATATGAAACTTAACCCCACAAAGGATAGGTCAAGTCTACTTAAAATTTAGGCCTAAGAGTCACCCCCAAGAGAGCCTCTTTTGTTACTCAGATGTGGTCTCTCTCTCCAGCCAACATGACGAGCAGTCTCACCACCCTCCCCACCTCTGCGTGGGACATGACTCCCAGGGGTGTGGACCTTCCTGGCAACGTGGGAGAGAGATCCTGGAATGAGCTGAGACTTAGCATCAAGGGACTGAGAAAAACCCTAGAATGAGCTGAGAATCAACATCAAGGGATTGAGAGAACCTTCTCGACCAAAGGGGGAAGAGTGAAATGAGACTAAGTGTCAATGGCTGAGAGATTCCAAACAGAGTCAAGAGGTTATCCCAGAGGTTATTCTTATGCATTAAGTAGATATCACCTTGTTGTTCAAGATGTAGTGGAGAGGCTGGAGGGAACTGCCTGAAAATGTAGAGCTGTGTTCCAGCAGCCATGTTTCTTGATGATGATTGAACAATGATACAGCTTTCACAATGAGACTCTGTGAATGTGAAAAGCTTGTGTCTGATGCTCCTTTTAGCTACTATATCAAAAGAAGAGTAGAACATATGGAATAAAAATAAATAATAGAGGGAACAAATGTTAAAATAAATTCAGTTTGAAATGCTAGTGGTAAATGAAAGCGAGGGGTAAGGGGTATGGTATGTATAATCTTTTTTCCTCTATTATCGTTTTATTTCTTTTTCTGTTGTCTTTTTATTTCTTTTTCTAAATTGATGCAAATGTTCTAAGAAATGATGAATATGCAACTATGTGATAATATTAAGAATTACTGATTGTATATGTAGAATGGAATATCTTAATGTTTTTTGTTAATTTTTTTAATTAATAAAAAAAGTTTAAAAAAGAATATGAAAAGATGTTCAACATCATTAATCATCAGGGAAATTCACAATGAGAGATCATTATACACCAATGAGAATGACTAAAATAAAAAATAGTGAAAACATGAATGTTGGCATGCAGAGAAACTGGATCACATATATTGCTGGCAGGAATGAAAAACAGTTTGGGAGTTTCTTATAAAATGAAGCAAAGATTATCATATGATCCAATGATTTGCATTCGTGGACATTTATCCCACAGAAATAAAAACTTACATTCACACAAAAAACTGCACCCAGATGTTCACAGTGAGTTTATTCATAATAGCCAAAACCTGGAACTAGCCCAGATGTTTGGGTTTTTATGGGTTTTTTTTTTTTTTAGCTTTTAAAAGGAGGAATTTATTAAGTTGAAAGTTTATTGTTTTAAGGCCGTGAAAATGTCCAAATTGAGATATGGCTATAAAAATGCACAAATGAAGGCACCCAGGACAAGATACCTTGGCTCAAGAAGCTGATGATGTAAGGGGTTACTTTCTCAGCTGGAAAAGCACACAGTGATGTCTGCTAGGTTTCTTTCCACACTTCTTCAACAGCTTCCCCAGGGGTGTTTTCTTTCTTCATCTCCAAAGGCCTCTAGCTGTGTGGGCTCTGTTAGTTCTGTTGGCTCTGTCAGTTCTGGTGGCTCTAAAGCTTTTTCCAAAATGGTTCCCTCTTACTAGCTCTAGGGCTCTACAACCCCACCTTGGATGGGTAGAGACACATCTCCATGGAAACCATCTAATCAAAAGTTACCACCCACAACTGGGTGGATCACACCTCCATGGAAACAACAAAAAAGATTCCACCCAGCAATACTGAATAAGGATTAAAGGACATGGCTTTTCTGGGGTACATAGAAGCTTCAAACTGGCACATCTTCTTTCCAATTCCTGCTGGGCCCCTTGGTGAAAGATCTTATCAGTAATAGGTAGATGAGCATACTTAAGGATCTAATGCAGAATTGCTACTGCATGGCAAAGGAAGTGTCGGTGTTACGGCTCCATAAACTGTTTTTCATTTACATCTAAGCACACATTTTGGCCGATTAAAATAATATTAAGAATATATTAAGATGGTTTTGTAGGACACATTGGTTTGAAGCCATTTCATGCATCACTCTCATGTTCATAAGATCATGGCTTCTTCCTGAAGACAGGCTGCCAGTGAACCTCAACTCCTCTGTCAGATGGCAAGGCACATGGCGGTGACTCCAAGTCTCTAACCTCTCTTTAAGTTTTCATTTCCAGCTTCTGATGTCAGTGGCTTCCTCTCTGCTTCTGTGGCTTTCTCTCTCAGCTTCTGTGTCTTTTCAACCCAGATGTTCTTCAACAGCTGAATAGTTAAATTGTGGTACATACATTGTGATACATACATATCATCTAAATTACTCAACAATAAAAAGGAGCAATAATTTAAATGATTCTTCAGGGAATTATGCCAATTGAAAAAGATAATTCCAAAGGATTATATATTGTCTGATTCCATTTATAAAATCATTTTTGATGTGACAAATTTTAGAAATTAAAAACAGATCGGTGGGGGGAGGGGTAGCAGGAGACAGGTGAGAGTGGTTATAAATGAGTTTTACGAAAGGGTGGTAGATACATGAACCTACACATGTGATAAAATTGTATAGAACTAAATACACACAAAAATGAGAACAATAAAAATGGAAATATTGAATAAACTATGTGGATTGTATCAATGTCAATACCCTAGTTGATATTACACTATAGTTTTACAAGATGTTACTATTGGGGGAAAACTTTGTATTATTTCTTACAACTCCGCATATATCTGCAATTATCTCAGAAAAATTTTAATTTTTAAAAAAGGCCATGCTTATTCGGAAATCTCCCTCAATTCTTTCTTTGCTTTCATGTATTCAATCCATCTTTGAGGTCTCTTTATGTATAAATGTAGGCAGGCCCCTGCTTTCTTGCTTTACTTTATTTATTACTCTCTCTAATACCATGCCCCTTGCTTTCTTGCTTCACTTTATTACCATCTAACCCACTATATTATTTACATATTTATTACCTGTCTATCCTTACTAGAATATAAACCCTATAAGGTCAGGGATTTTCGTTTGTTCTGTTCATGCATGTAATTCCCAATGCCTGTAACAGTGCCTGGCTCATAGAGACATACAATAAATATTGAATTAATTACCAAGGTATATACAAAAAAAGAATCACCCCTTAATGTCATCATACATTAATTTTTATAAAGCTAAAACAGCCAGGAAGGATATTATTGTGCATCTTAATAGTTTAGGGTTTTGGGGCCACTTGTTTTATTTTATCAGAAAATTCCCATTGATCAGTTGAGGTAAATATGTCTACAGTTTACCAAACAAAATAAAGTTGAAAAGCATGTATTCTAATAGAAGATTCTAAAAATAGTTTCTGAAAGTTCTTTTGTTGTGAACATAGACTATCTTTACCTAATTTTTTTTAATGTTTTAGAAATTTCTCCCCTTACTTTATCTTCTAACTAAGTTTTATCTTAAATTTTCACAGGTAATTCATCAGTGACCAGGATACTAAATTCTTAACTTTGGGCTCACAGGCAGCTAAAAATATATTATCTCACTCTTTAACCCAAACTTCTTTATGAACTCTCAAATATAGTTACAAAACAACAACATTCTTCCTGGAGAAGACAAACAAATGTCCCTGGTGAGGAATAAATTTATGAGTCAAATAAATAGAGAACCTGTATCAAGTTGGTACAGATTCTGAAATTTCTTCTTAAGACTACGATAATTTTAAAGTGCCAGCATTATATCAATAAGGAACAAAAGAAACTTCAACCTTGCAGTGGGATGGTGTAAAAAACACTTAAGAAAATTTCATCCACTTTTACCTATCAATTTTTGTGAAGAAAGTGAATACAGAGTCAGGTTTTAAATGTTGATGTTCCCACCGACTGATTATCATAGAAGTTCTAAATGTTGACCTGTAAATTAACTATAATATTCAGCATGTTTATCACATCTTGACCTGTGAATAATTTCATTTTTAATAATTTATCATATATATAAATTTAATTTTTTTAAAAAAGAATTAAAAAAAGAAAAAGAAACACACACACACCTCCCCCCAAAACATATATTTCAGGTAGAAATAATCAAAGAAAGAACTTTTCATTTTAAGGAAGAAAATTAACCTAGAAATGGTCTCTCTGCTAATGTCTAAGGAATCTGAGAAACAGACTCGGGGACAGAGACCTGGAAAACAGCATTTCAGATGTTATAAAATTTATCCATTAATATAAAGCCTGAAAATTTTTATGAATCCTTCTGCAAGTATAGAATAAAGTTCTCTTTTACTGGGAATGAACTATAGAGAATTCTGGTATAAAACATAGTCCAAATAATTTATTCTGGATATCTACCACCTTTCTCCCCAAAACTCTCACCTTTAACTATGCTCACATATTTCTAGTGCATATTTAGTAACTGCTAATCTTTTAGCAAGGAAGGTACATCTCAGGATCTGGATCTTTGAATACAGCCATAGGTGACAGTATTAACCAAACATAAGACAAGCCACAATTAAAAAGGTACTAATAAAGGAGATATAGTTCAATGCATAAGGAGCCCATATGAGTAACTGAAACAAAGAATCATGAATTTAAAAAAATCACTCCAATATCTGTGTTCCCACTTTGTGCCCTCTACTCACTTCAAGATTGTCTGGGTAACTGAATGTATTAAAGACATTGATAGGGGAGAATGAATCAGCTTTTACAATTATATATCATAATTAAAATACAAAATATTACATATATCTTCGCTGTTTGCTGAAGATGGTTTTAAACAATGTAGATGCTACACCCATCAGCATGGCTAAAATTAAAAAAGTGCTACAAAAACAAAATTAACAAGGGTGTGGAACAATCAGAAATCTCAAATGTGACTGATAGAAAAGTTAATTCAAACAACCACTTTGAGGAAAGGTCTTAGTTTCATAAAAAACTAAATATATGCCTACCCCATGATCCAAGAATTCCAGTCCTGGGTAATTTATCCAAGAGAAATAAAAATACATGTCCATGAAAAGACCAATACACAAATTTCACAGCAGCTTTATTCACATTAGTGCAAACCCAACAAGCCCAGCAGTTGGAGAGTAGACGAACATGCTTTGGCATATTCAAACAATGCAATACTACTCAACAATAAAAAGGACAAAAGAGTGACAGCTGAATCTAAAAATATTATGCTGAATGACAGAAGCCTTCCACAAAAGGGTACATAATGTATGATTCCATTTACATGAAGTTTTAAAACAGGTAAAACTATCTATGGTAAAACAAATCAGATTAATGATTTCTTCTGAGGGTATACTGGGAACAGAAATTAATTGGGAAGGGATGATAGAAATGCTCTAAATCTCAACAGGTGTTTGGGTTACACAGCTGACATATAAGATACATGGTATTCATAAGATTTGTACATTGAACTTATATAAAAACCAAACATACAAAAAAGAGCTGCAAACAATACTGAACTCTAATGTATGTGGGCTGAGATGTTTAAGGGTAAAGTACACTGTCTTCCACTTATTTTTAAAAATAAATGGACTGAGGAATGGATAGACTGATAAACATGTGCTAAAGCAAATATGGCAAACTGTTAATTTGAAAAGTCTAGGTTAGTTGGTAACTGCGTGCTCACTGTAAAATTATTTCAGTTTTCTAAATGTTTAAAAATGTTCATAATAAAATGTAGGGAAAATATACATACCAACAAAACAGTTGTTTCTCTTCTTCTCAAGAACTTGGCTTATGTTTCTAATACTACAAAGTGAGAATTTATTGTTGTTGAGTTTGTCCCCAGATGTTGCTCTTGCATACATGATGTAATTGCCATTTTCTTTTTGTCCTAAATTCTTAGATTCTCCCGGAGTGCATTCTGTTCCAGAATCATGCTGTTAAACAAAATATAGAGTTATATAAACAAGAAGTAAAATAAGGTTTCCAGGTAACATTATGTGGAATTTCCGTATCAGAATAATAGTGAAAACTTATGGACTCTTTTCTTTAGAAAGGATCTTACAGTTGTTTTAGGCTGTGAGTAGGAAAACTAATTGCTCTTTTACAAGCCATTGGATTATGAGAGGAGAAAAACCAGTGACGATCTAGCCACAATTTATAACTTTGCAAGTAGGGGGTAGCATGAGGGACAAATTGTCTTAAAAGTCTATTAAAAATAAACTTGGCTACATTTTAAAACTAGTAGAAAGGAAATTCAAACTATTAAAAATTACTAAATAGACTTTGAAATATACTCTAAATTACATGTCATGGCTAATTTAGAGAAGAGAGAGATGAAGATAAAAGAAAGATAGGGAGCAAGAGATTGGCATATATGACAGGCATTTAAGAGAGCTGACTTTTTAACTAGTGCATAGAAAGATAAGTAAAACTGCTGACCAGGGATAGAAATACAATAATCTATTCAAAATAAAAATTAAGAAAAGCCAAGACATAAAATTAAAATATGCTCTGCAGAATAAAATAGGAGGCAGAGTTTTGTGTGCCTGTACATGCACAGAAATATTTTTTGTTTTAGGTAATTTAATTTTTTTTTCTTTCCCATGGGCAAGCACCAGGAATCGAACCCAGGTCTCTGGCATGGCAGGTGAGAATTCTGCCACTGAGCCATCGTCACACCACCCTGTTTTAGGTAAATTTTATTGAAGTATCAGATATATTGAAAAAAGAACCAAACCATAGTTCAATAAATTTTCTCAAACTGAATACACTTACATGACTAGAACTCAGATCAAGAAATAGACTGCTACCAGATCCCAAGAGACCTCTCCCTCATGGGGATACTCATTAAAAAAAAAAAGAAAACTTAAAAATGTTCCTGAAACCACAGGCTGGAATATACTACAAAGGGTGAAAAATACTGGGTCCTAGAAAAATAGTGTAACCAAGAAGATAGGACTAAGAGATGATTAGGCTTACTGAATCATTATATAGATATATATTTTTTTTACTTTCTAGTATATTAAAATAGGAAGTACCTGAAATTACTGAATCGTAATTCAGCTGCCTTGATCTTTGATAACAATTTTATAACATATAGACTTTGTGTTGTGATTGTAAAAACCTTGTGGCTGACCTCCAATTATACCTTCCCTTATCCTGTTTTTCAACTTTAGAGTCTCAAAATCACTAAAGTCAGCCTCTAATGTTTATTAATGAAAAGCCTTGACTGAGGCCAGAACTAACCCACCCCAATTCCAAAATTATCACAATAGAGCTGGATTCAACCAAAACTGGCCTGCCTGACAAGTGCAGTAGTTTAAAATGTGACCTATACCTCGTTATAGCACTTAAAATCATACCTATCATATTAATACCACCATTTTCTTATGGACAAACTGTGACTGAGCATGTAATGAACTAGGACATACCCAATAATTGGATCATCTCTAACCTTGTCATCTCAAGCCATGGTTCTCATTATGCTAAAACCTGCCCATCTTTTGACACAAAACTATCAGAGTTACTGTAGTTCAGAGAGACAGACTTTTAGGTCAACAGGCTCACTGATCTCCTGCTTCACAATTAGCAATAAATTATCTCTTTGAAACCCTAATGTCTCAGGAATTGGCCATTTGAGTGCATCTGGCAAAGAACCTACCACTTTTTATCAGTATCAATAGTTCTACTTAATTAAATTCTTGTTTTGAAGTCCTAGCAACCCTACTTATATTTAAACTGAATTCCTCAAAAAAGAAAAGGAATACCAAAGGGCAGTCTGCTTCTTTCCAGATCCCAACTAAACTACTTTCATTTTCTACTACCCAATCCAAGGCAACTACTAAGAATATGACCTCCACTATACTATTCTTTCTTCCTAATACCTGGTGGCTTCTACTGAACTTAGATTCAGCATTTAACAACTCCGTATTATTTGCCCAAATTACCTTTTTTATTTTCACTCTAGAGAATTGAATTCAGCTACTGATCATTTCTGACACTAGAATTCTTCTCAGCATTAGAATTTTACAAAGAGAAAGAAAAATTGTAACCAAAAAGTTAAGAACTAACACATGATTATTTGCTTAATCATTACACAGTTATTTTTTCTACTCTCTAATATACTGTAGAAGAGCCAGAAGAAAATACCTGAAATTACTGAAAATGACAGAAATGGAAGTTGTGAAAACCTTTAGACTAACCCAACATTACATCCCTTATAATCTTATAATCACAAAGGCAACTCCATTGAAGGAACTTGAGCTAGCTCAGACCTAACCATTGACTTGTTACTGTAATGGTTATTTCAGCTTAGTTCCAGCCTAGCTCTACTCCTTTACATCTGTAAATTCTAGCTGCTTGTACTTATTGTAATGGTAATGTAACAACAGAGAAATCAGAATTTAAGGGATAATTTTGATTATCAAATCATTATATAGATATTCCTTTTTGCTTTCTGGTACATTGGAGTAGTCAGAGGGTGTGCTGGTTTGAAAGGATGTATGTACCCTTGAAAAGCCATGTTTTAATCCTAATCCCATTTTGTGAAGGCAGCTATTTCTTATGTGATTTAATGAAGAGTAGTTGTTAAACTGGATTAGGGGAGATGTATCTCCACCCATTTGGGTGGGTCTTGACTGGTTTACTGGAGTTCTATAAAAGAGGAAACATTTTGGAAAATGGGAGATTCAGAGAGAGCAGAGCAGAATGACACACCCATGAGAAGCAGAGTCCACCAGCCAGCGTCCTTTGGAGATGAAGAAGGAAAATGCCTCTTGGGGAGTTTCATGAAACAGGACGCCAGGAGAAGTTAGAAGATGACACCACGTTCACCATGTGCCCTTCCAGATGAGAGAGGAACCCTGACTGGGCTCACCATGTGCCTTTCCAGATGAGAGGGAAATTCGGACTGTGTTCACCACGTGCCCTTCCACTTGAGAGAGAAACGCTGAACTTCACTGACCTTCTTGAATCAAGGTATCTTTCCCTGGATGCCTTAGATTGGACATTTCTATAGACTTGCTTTAACCGGGACATTTTCTCGGCCTTAGAACTGTAAAGTAGCAAATTATTAAATTCCCCCTTTTAAAAGCCATTCTGTTTCTTGTATATTGCATTCCGGAAGCTAGCAAACTAGAACAGAGGGAAATTCCTGAAATCTCTAAATGTAATCCAGCTGCCTTCATCTCTGATAATGATTGTATATAGCCCTTTATCTTCTGTCCTTGTGATTGAAAAAAACCTTGTGACAACCTACATTTGTACTCAGTTATCTAGTTTTTCAATCACTAAAAACAGCCCCTAATGTTTATTAATGAAGAGTCCTGGATCAGCCCAGAACTAACCCACCCCAAATCAAGTAATCTTGTTTAGGGAGACTAGATCCAACCAAAATGTGCATCTGACATGCGCAGTAGCTTAACTTTAACCTACAAGTCACCTTTACCTCATTATAATACTCCACCATTTTCTTACTTATAACTAAGCATGTAATCAATGTGCACTTATTAATGAAATCACCTCTAATGATATCATCTGGGGTCACTGTGATCATTATCCTAAACCCCGCCCAATTTTTTCTCTTACAAAACTATCAGAATTACTGCAGTTCAGGAAGACAAATTTTGGGCTGACAGACCATCTGTTCTCCTACTATGCACTTAGTAATGAACTCTTTCTCTCTTTGAAACCCCCGTGTCTCAGGAACTAGATACTGACAGCACTGGGCAAAATAATCCATGGCCTTTATGAGTAGCAGTAAGAACTCATTCTCCCCTTGCTAGAATCCATAAACAACTCTAACTCCTTAGACTTCAAGAGACAGAATAAGGTCATCTAATCTCCTGCTTTGTGCTTAGTAACAAACTTTTTCTCTCTTTGAAACCCTGGTGTCTCAGGAATTGGTCCTTTGAGTGCATTGGGCAGAGAACCCTTCCCTGGCCCTCCTCCACTTTTTTTTGGTAACAAAATCCCAATACTGTATTGGTATTTATATTTTATATCACAGAATATCTTACTACCATTCAATTCAATAAATATTAATGTGTCCAAATATATATCAAAGAGGCACTAAAATACAACATAAAATATAAAGATGAGTTAAGACATAACTCTCAAGAGGCTCTTAAGTTAAAAGGAATAACAAATTTTGCCATGTCTGCCTAGGTTTGACACTCTCTGCCCCATCAGACTATTAAGGACATCACTAATCAATCATTACTTTACTAGCCCAGAAGGATATCGTAATGGCTTGCAATTAATGACCACTAAAGAGGAAACAAGCTATAAACAAACAGGCTATATTTGCCATCCTCAGATAAGGGAATAAACAAGCACATAAACAAGTGAAAGACAAAATAGAAAATAAAGGACATCTTAATTGTATCTTAAAAATTACTTTGAAAGTTCAAATCAAGAGAAAACCTTCATGAAGAAACTATAATTTTAGTACGAGAAAACAATAACTTTTTTACTATAAAAATAATACTAACAGAAAATTGATAATATAAAAAAATGATAAAATTCAATCATAAGTTACCACCACAATAACTAGCAACAACAGTTTTATCTATTTCCTACCTGACTTTCATCTAGTCATATATTGTAACTGAGAAATTAAGAATTAAGAAACAATTAGGATGACGAAAATTATATAGATGCCTTTTCTTAGTTTTTAGCATATTGTAGAATAGCCAAAAGGAAATACCTGAAATTTCTGAAACCCATGGAATTGTAATTGTAAAAACATAGTAACTGTTCCTCTTCAAGCCCCCTTATCCTGTTTTACAGCATTAGACCCTTATTACCACAAAGACAACTCCCTAATGTTTATTAATGAAGGAACCTGAGTGAGCCCAGAAGAAACCCCTGAATACAGTATTTATACTTGTTACTGTAATGGTTTGGTTACTTCTAGCTTAGTTCCACCCCTTTACATGGTATGATCGTTGTGTATACTTGATATTATACCGATTAGGAAAAAGATGGCAGAATAGGATAGGTTGAGTTCACACCTGCACTAAGGAACATCTAGAGAAGGGACAGGAAAGCGACTGAGACGGTGATTCCAGGGTGTAAGTGACCTGGAGGATCTTCTGCACCATACAAGGCTGCTCTGGTTACAAAAGCTGAGGAACTGAGAAGCAGAGAACCCTGAGTTCCTTAAGCACCACCCTCACCGGCACAGACCCATGACCCATGACTCACCCCACACACCTGAACCCCATCACCCCAACTCCCCTCCCTGCACTCCAAGAGCCCCTGTCCTGCCAAGTCCCAGCACGCTTACCCACCCCACACCCCCACCTCAAGCACGTGCACACTTGCCCCAGCCCAACCCACCTCTCCTGTGTAAAAGCAGTCTCGCCCCACCTCTCCTTAGCCCTATCTCCCCATCCCCGACTGCTAGAGGGAGTCACCAGCAGACAAAGGCTGCAGGGGCTTACCTCATACCCAGGCTACACCCACCCCCCAGACCATACACTTGTGCAACTCCACCCTGACCCCCTGAGCTCTGTGCACATGTACACAAGTTTACAGCATTCCCAACGTGTGCACATGTGCACAGCCCCAGTCACACTCCCCAGCTCTGGGCAGGCACTGACCTGACAGCCTGGCTACGTCCACCCCCAGTCCACTCAGGCACAAGGCCAACCTGCTGCCTGAGCTCTGCGCATGCACACAAAGGGCCCCATGCCCTACACCTGTGCATAGCAGGGGTCCTGCACCCCACACCAGTGCACCCGCACAGCCACATCCTCCCCCTAGCTGGGCACCATGCTCACAGGAACCAGTGTAACATCCCTAACCTGCACCTATTCCTGCACTGAAACGCATCACTGGGCTGTTGTACCCCACCCCATGCCCTGCATCCTGCTCCACATCCATCCTGCAAATGCAAAGCTTTAGATGACTGAAGGAAACCAATTTACAAAGCAAACCAACCAAGATATTTACACATCACAAAGACAGCAGAAAATCACTAAGCATATCATGATGCAGACAGATATAGCCCAGCCTAATGACAAAATTAAAACACCAGAAGAGATACAGATGTTGGAATAATTAATTGAAGATGTTCATATAACACTATTAAATAAAATAAATGGGATGGCTAATGACAGAAAGGATGACACCAGAAGAGCATAAAGAGGAATTTGAAAGAATAAGAAGAAAAATACAAGACATCACAGAGATTAAAGATGCTTTAGACCAAATAATCATTGGTATCCCAGAAGGAGAAGAGAGGAGTAAAGGGCTAGGAAGATTAGTTGAGGATATAATGGGAGAAAACTTCCCAACCCTCATAAAGGACATAAATATGCAAATCAAAGAAGCTCAACAAACTCCAAACAGAATAAATCCAAACAGGCCTTCCCCAAGGCACATACTAATCAGTCTTTCAATGTTGAAGAGAAGCATAAAATCCTGAAAGCAGCAAGAGAAAAACAATCTACCATATACAAGGGAAACCACATAAGACTGAGTTCAGACTAATCAACTGGCATATGGAAGCAAGAAGGAAGTACTACAATATATTAAAGATCCTGAAAGTGAAAGACTTCCAGGCAAGAATTCTGTACCCAGCCAAACTGTCCTTCAAAACTGAGAAAGAGGGCGGGCCACGGTGGCTCAGCAGGCAAGAATGCTTGCCTGCCATGCCAGAGGACCCAGGTTCGATTCCCAGCGCCTGCCCATGTTTAAAAAATAAAAAATAACTGAGAAAGAGATTAAATTTTTCACAGACAAACAAATCCTCAAAGAATGTGTCAGGAAAAGACCAACCCAACAAGAAATACAAAGGAATTTCTGCCAGTTGGGAAAAAAAAAAAAGACAAGAGATGGAGGCCTGGAGGAGGGCACAGAATTAAAGAGTACCAGTAAGGTAACTTAAAGGATAAAAAGAAAAAGAGGGAAAAGAATATACAGATTGAAAAATAAAATCCAAAACATAAGATGGTGGACTCAAGAAATGCATTTTCAGTAATAACCCTGAATGTTAATGGACTAACCTTACCAATTAAAAGATACAGATTGGCCGAATGGATTTAAAAATGTAATCCAGCTATATGCTGCTCACAAGAGACTCATCTTGGACACAGGAATACAAATATGCTGAAAGTGAAAGGATGGAAAAAGATTTTCCACAGAAGTTGTAATCAAAAGAAAGCAGGAGTAGTTATACTAATATCAGACAAAATAGACTTTAAATGTAAAGACATCATAAGAGACAAAGAAGGATATTACATACTAATAAAATGGACAATTCACCAAGAAGAAATAACAATCATAAATGTTTATGCTCCCAATCAAGAAGCTTCAAAGCACATGAGTCAGACACTGGCAAAACTGAAGGGAGTGATAGATATTTCAACAATAATAGTATGAGACTTCAATATGCCACTCTGCTCTATAGACAGAAAAGCCAGACAGATGATCAACAAGGAAATAGAGAAGTTAAACAACTTGATAAATGAATTAAACCTAACAGACATATATAGGTCATTATACCCCAAAACACCAGGATATACATTCTTCTCTACTGCTCATGGAACATTCTCCAGGACAGATCATATGCTGGGGCACAAACAGGTCTTTATAAATTTAAAAACAATGTAATTACTCACAGCACTTTCTCTGATCACAACGGAATGAAGCTGGATCTCAATAACTATCAGAGAATGAGAAGTTTCACAAATATACAGAGATTAAATTACACCCTCTTATACAACAAATAGGTCAAAAAAGAAATTGCTAGAGAAATCAACAGCTAATTGGAGATGAATGAAAATGAGAATACAACATATCAGAACTTATGGGATGCGGCAAAGGCTGTGCTGGAAGGGAAATTTATTGCCCTAAATGCCTATATTAAAAAAAAAAAAAAAAGAGCAAAAGTTGAGGATTTAACTGCTCACCTGGAGGAACTCAAGAACAGCAAACTAACCCCAAAGCAGAGAAGAAGAGAAATAACAAAGATTAAAGCAGAGTTAAATGAATGCAAGAACAAAAGAACAATAGATAGAATCAATAAGACCAAAATTTGATTCTTTGAGAAAATGAATAAAATTGATGGGCCACTAGCAAGACTGACAAAGAAAAAAAGAAAGAAGATGCAAATAAACAAGATCAGAAATGAGAAGGGGTGCATTACCACAGACCCTGAAGAAATCATAAGACGATATTATGAACAACTAACTATATTCCAACAAACTAGACAACTTAGATGAAATAGACAAATTCCTGGAAATAAACAAGCTACACTGACTCAGAAAGAAAGAGATCACAACAAACCAATCACAAGTAAAGAGATTCAATCAGTCGTTACAAATCTTCCTACAAAGAAAAGCCCAGGGCCAGATAGCTTCAAAGGGGAATTTTATCAAACATCCCAATAAGAACTAACACCAATAATGCTCAAACTTTTCCAAAAAACTGAGGAAAAAGGTACACTACCTAACTCATTTTATGAAGCTAATATTATTATAACAAGTAAAGATGCTATAAGAAATGAAAACTATAGGCCAATCTCCCTAATGAACAAAGATGCAAAAATTCTCAACAAAAGACAGCAACACATTATAAGAATTATACACCATGATCAAATGGGATTTATACCAGGAATGCAAGGATGGTTCAACACAAGAAAATCAATTAACGTAAACAGCACATTAAATTGAAAGGGAAAAATCACAAGATCATTTTGATTGATGCTGAAAAAGCACTGGATAAAATTCAATATACTTTTCTGATAACAAACACTTCAAAAGATAGGAATCAAAGACGATTAAGAGCATATATGAAAAATCGATAGCCAGCATCATACTCAATGGAGAGAGACTGAAAGCTTTCCCCCTAAGATTAGGAACACGACAAGGACGCCCTCTGACACCACTATTATTCAACATTATACAAGAAGTTCTAGCTAGAGCAATCAGGCAGGACAAAGGAATAAAAGGCATCCAAACAGGAAAGGAAGAGGTGATACTGCAAATGAAATGATACTATACCTGGAAAATCCTGAGCAATCTACAACAAGGTTACTTGAGCTAGAAAACAAATTCAGCAAGGTGGCAGGATATAAAATTAATGTGCAAAATCAGTAATGTTTCTTTACACAAACAATCACCTAACTGAGGAGTCAGTTGAGGAAAATATTCCATTCAAAATAGCAAATAAAAGAATCAAGTACCTAGGAATGAACTTAACCAAGGACATAAAGGATTTGTACACAAAAAAACTACTTGTTATTGTAATGGTAACAAATCCACCCCCCCTTGTTTGAGTCCATAAAAATCCTAAACTCCTTAGACTTTGAGACAGATCTCAGATAGACCCATAGGCCATCTGTACTCCTTGACTCTCATAGCAACAAACTCTCTCTTTTGAAACTCCAGGTCCAAAGGTGATGGGGAAAAAGAGAGGACATTTACCTGTCCTTGGAAATGTAAATTAACCATGAAAAAAAGTTCTCTGCTTATCTATAAAATTTCAATTACTCTTTAAAGAAACAAAGATCACAAGGCAGTCAAGATGTAAAAAGGTTAATGTTTTAAATACTTTATTCAGGAGCCCAATAAAAGGGTTCATACCTGTCAAATCGGTTGTCAAAGTGATTACTAACTTTGGCCATATCTGTGACAATCATAAGCACTTTATGAAGTTTAGAAATTTGCAAATTACCAGTTGGGATATATAAAAGCCTTGTAATTTAGTGAAATGGCACTTATGTTTGACAAATTTATGTAAAATTAGAGAAATGCTTTAGAGAATTTTAAGCTATGGGTATAAAACCTTTTTCCTAAAATCATATGAATCTCCATTTTACAAGCAATAAGGCACAAGAAAAATGAATTAACATAGTTTAATTTCCCAATTTTGATATTTTAATAAATCCTACCAAGATCATAAAGACAGAACACCTTTTAGTATTTTGCATTTCTCTGTGTCAAAGGTCATTTAAAAGGTCAGTATAATGGACTAGGTATGAGATGATGCCAAAGAATTGAAATGTTGTAAATGTAATAACCATATTGAGCTTATTTTTAAATTGTATTTTAGAAATGTATATGGAAATATTTAAGATTGGATGAATTTTCTTTAAATACCTAAGAAAAGAAATACAAAGAAAAAAATTCATACATACCATATCCCTTACCCCTCCCTTTCACTGATCACCAGTATTTCAATCTACTCAATTTATTTTAACATTTGTTCCCCCTATTATTCATTTATTTTAATCCATATGTTTTACTCATCTGTCCATACCATAGATAAAAGAAGCATCAGACACAAGGTTTTCACAATCACATAATCACACTGCAAAAGCTGTATCATTATACAATCACCTACAAGAAACACAGCTACTGGAACATAGCTCTACAGTTTCAGGCACTTCCTTCTAGCCTCTCTAATACACCTTAGACTAAAAAAGGGGATATCTATATAATGCGTAAGAATAACCTCCAAGATAACCTCTCGACGCTGTTTGAAATCTCTCAGCCATTGACACTTTATTTTGTCTCTTTTCTTTCTTCCCCCTTTCGGTCAAGAAGGTTTTCTCAATTTCTTGATGTTGAGTCCCAGCTCATTCTAGGATTTCTGTCCCACGTTGCCAGGGAGTAAGTTTACATCCCTGGGAGTCATGTCCCACGTAGAGAGGAGTGAGGGTAGTGAGTTCACTTGCCGTGTTGGCTGAGAGAGGGGCCACATCTGAGCAACAAAAGAGGTTCTCTGGGGGTGACTCTTAGGCCTAATTTTAAGTAGGCTTAGACTATCCTTTGTGGGGATAAGTTTCATAGGAACAAACCCCAAGATTGAGGGCTCAGCCTATTGATTTGGTTGTCCCCACTGCTTGTGAGAATATCAGGAATTCTCCAAATGGGGAAGTTGAATTTTCCCTTTTCTCCCCATTCCCCCAAAGGGATTTTGCAAATACTTCTTTATTCATTGTTCTAATCACTCTGATTTATAAGGGCATCACACTGGAGAAACCTACAAAATCTCATGTCCTATTCAAGGTTCCATGTTCTTATGGTATTCAATTAACCTGTCCATATAAGTTATATTAGAAAATACACTAGTCAAAATATAAATTTTGTACCAAATAAACATTTTTGGCTTTAGTTAGTAAGGTTTTTTAATCTAATAATTAGTCAATACTTACTGGAGAACCAAAGTTGTGTCCAACTTCATGAGCAAAAGTAATGTGAGAGACTTTGGGAGGTACATGAGACCCATAGTTCTGAACAGTAATAATTCCAGTGTTTAGGGACTTCTTCTTACCATCTGAATAGAGCTTACTTTTTTCACATATTCCTCCAGAGCTTCCTAATTCAGAACAAAAGATGGCTATTTTAGCATCAACGTTCCTCAAAATTGCTTTCTAATATATGCTATATTAAGTTAAAACATTTTATGTTCTTTTTTTTTGAGCCTAAAATACAGCTGGGATTCAAATGTAGCAAATAAATAAAATTTTCTTTGGTTCCAAAATTAGGAAGTTGTTTCAAATAAGTTTTTTTTTCCACTTTTTTCTTTGTATAATGTAACATGTGTACAAAGCAAAGAAAAAAAAAACAATAATTTTCATGTCATTCTTCAACAAGTAGTCACAGAACAGATCCCAGGATTTGTCATAGGCTACCATTCCATCATCTCAGATTTTTCCTTCTAGCTGCTCCAGGACACTGGAGGCTAGAAGGAATATATATATATTTATCATCACAATTGACTTTTTTTTCTTTTTTGTGAAAAATAACATATATATAAAAAAGCAAAACATTTCAATGCACATCACAACAATTAGTTGTAGAATAGCTTCAGAGTTTGCTATGGGTTACAATTCTACAATCAAATGAATTTTAATGCACTCACACAGAAACTTCCACAATTTAGTATAAAGCTCTTATAAAATGTTCTTCCACATAATCAAAATGTCTCCAAATATTTATTTCCACTAATCCAGCAAAATATTTAAATTTGCTTTAAACGGGAATATATCAATATTTACATTATGTCAAAGCCTACGTATCTTCATCTTTTAAGAAAACTTGTGGTTTTAGTTAAATGAAAGTTGAACAAAATTTCCTCAATTAGCTACTGAAAAGGTCACTTCTACAAATAACAGCAGTGATGCACATGAGTATGTGATTCACTGTCTAGAGAGGCACTGTACAACATATCTTTTAAAAATAATTGTTAAGTGGATAAAAAAGTAGTGTATGTGTATGTATGGGAGAGAAGTAGGGAAGGAGGGGACAGAGAGAAAGCAAATGTGGCAAAATGTTAATAACTGACAAATCTATTAGAAGTTCACTGTATTATTCTTGCATCTTTTGGTAAGTTTGTAAATTTTTTTCAAATTAAATTATTTTTCCAACTCATCTTGAGAACACTTAAATCATAATAAAGCCATAGTTTCCTTTAATTATCTTTATTATTAAAGTTTTCCTGGGAAATTCTTTAGAATTTACATTAACATTTGAAGGTCCTCCTATTTTATTTTTATTAAAATATGATCAAACGGTTTGGGTATTATGATAATATTCAAATTATTTCAAATAAGCTTTCTATAACGAGAGTTAAAACCAAGTTACTGAACCATAAAAATCTCTAATATTATTAAACCAAGTTACTGAACCATAAAAATCTCTAATATTATCAATCCCTGACAAAGTATTTAATAAGTGGCCATTCAAAACAGATCTGCAAGAATGCAGGGTATTAACAAAGCAATTGTTACCTTGTTTCTACTGAGTTTTAGAAAACATGCGTCAACAAAACAAATTTGAATCACTGATTCAGAATTTAGTACAGAATAATGGTATAGAATAATTTAGAAAGCTGAAATGATAGCAAGTGTTAGTTTAAAAAAAAGCTTATATAAAATTAAGTAGCTAAAAACCATAGCAATGGGGCAGTGTGACAGTGGCTCAATGGCAGAATTCTCGCCTGCCATGCTGGAGACCCACATTCTATTCCCAGTGCCTGCCAACGTCAAAAAAAAAAAAAAAAATTGTAACAATGGCAATGGTCTTCCAACAAAAAAACAGATATAGTCTATGAGAAGCAAATAACATATTGTCCCAGAATATAGGACATCAAGAGAAAGAAGAAGTTCAGACTACAAGGGCTGATTATGAAGTTTGGCACATAAGAACTAACCCTGAGAAATGACATGACCAAAGAATCAAGAGAATAAGAATGTTTCTGTGACTATGTCTTAGTTTAATTTTAACCAGAAACCCCTCTCTATAAAAATTCTAACTCAAATCCTCACTTTGAACTGGTTTGAGGAATATCTCTCCAGTTCCTTGTCAGTGCTTGTATATTTGCAATAAATTACCCTCACATTGATAGACATGTTTCTCCTTTGTAGTGCCAGTTCAGGAAGACCTTTCTATTGGAAAAAGCTGTGCTTGCAGTATCACAATCGTCACAAAAAAATGAACAGAAAGACTAAGTCATATGCAGATTTCACCCAGCAAAGGGGTGAGAATCTTAATGATGGTCAGGATTTACTACATTTTGAATGAGTAGTACATTTGAGTGAATACGCTTCTGTGAATATAAAATGTTTTATGCATATTTAATATATTTTGAAAGCTAGTTCTACTTTTGGAGACAAGTCCTAAGGACTTCAACATTACTATTCTTAGACACTAGAAAGGTTATATTCCACATATTATAGATTTAAAACAAATAGTAAATTAATATCCTGCCTTAGTGAGGATTTGTTATACGCAAATTGATCTAAGACCCTACTGTCAAAACTTGAAGCACAGAAGACTCCACACTGTAAATCTTAATCAATTAAAAATAAAATAAAATAAACAGGCACATTTAAAAACTCATAATATACAGTTTTCTGTATTTTTAAGATCTATATAATTTAAGGCAAGATCATACATAAATTTGAGTGTGCTATTCTGAAATATACATAGTCTTTATAATTTTTATCTTGCTTAACTTCAATTGCTTTAACAGCTACTGCTTATATGAGAGTTTAACATTTGTTACAGGCCAACAGCATGTATTAGAGTAACTCAATTATAAAAAAAAAATACTATAACTTATTTCATAAGTCATGGTTTAACTTTAGAAAAATACAACAACTAGTTTTCATAGGTCAGAAATCAATTAGTGATGAGATACCATATAGGTCTATAGCTAATCCATACTCAACTTTCAGTAATTGCTTTATATTACAAATTTAAGATTTTACTATATATACTGATCACTAAAAATCCAAATTTTGAATAACAATGAGATGCATGAAAAGTTTTCAAGTCAAAAGCAATTACTGTTGAATGACCCAATGACCAACAAAGAAGTATGACATTTTTCTATCCACAGGATAGTCTGAGTAAAAGTCATAGGATAGACTTAAATTTAAGAATTGTGCTTCCCCACACACACACACAAAAAAAAAATCTTAGGAAGATACAAGGGTAATAAAATACCTTAAGAGATTCCATAAACAGTTTTGATGTGAGCAGGCCTAAACATTAATAATAGCACACTGACCATATAATATGAATCTGAGCAGTAATTCTGAACCAGACAACAGTACCACTTCCAGAAAGGCTATTGGAAAATGTGTGGGTGCATCCCTTTGGATTTCATATCTGGGGCACAGTACTCACATGTGATGGGGAGGAACCAAAGATGTTAAACATCCTGCAAGGTACTATCCAGACCAGCACAAAATGCCAATGGTGAGTGTCCTTTTGCAATATTCTAGCATGTAATTTCCTAGTCTTTCAAACAGATGGTTAAGAACTTAATAGGCTATGAGTCATCCTAAGAACGTTTGTCTTGAGTTCTGTATACCCACAAATCCTAGCACGTAACATCAAAGAAAAATTTCTAAAATAAAAAAAAAAACCACAGCAGAAACTATTTCGACAAAATATAATTGTCTCCAAAAATGTTCTTCACAAATGGTCAGAATAATACTGAATGGAGTTCCAGAGCTAGCCTTATACAGTGACCTGGCTGAATTGAGACTATGTCCATTAAGTTAACTGATAACATTAAGATGGATAATAAATGAGCAGAATGTACCTTAATTCACTAGAGAAATGGTCCCTCAAAAGGGATGTTAGAGGGGTTCAGCAAATGAAGTAGAACTAAGGCATTACCTAATTCAAAGAATTTACTTTGTTAAGGAACCAATGTTTTAGTCCCTGAATCAAATGGTAAACTATCTGTTAACAAAATAACTGCTTACATAAAGAAAATCTGAAGGTAATCATTCTAGTTTCATAGTGAAGATTGCCTTTGTTTTGTGGACTAGACTCCTTTTTTTATCGCACCCTTCTTGGCTCTATACAATTTTAAATGGGAGCCTCCAAGTTAGCCCAGTTTGCTAGCTGTTTCTACTTATTATGAGGTTGGGAGGTGCTATTTTTCCCATTAAGGAAACCCAAAGCAGCACTGAGCTACACAATGGTATTAAATAGGAACAAATAAAAAATAGTGTAAAATAGACTCAAAGACAAGAAACCTACTATCCGAATGTTGCAATCCTCATTGTTTTTCCCAACTCAACTAAATTAATGAGAGGATTACGGCTAATAATCAGAGTAATATGGCTAATAATTAGAGTAACTACTCTTTGAGAATTCAGAGTCACAACAAAATCCTTTCTATCACCATATATTTCAGGAGAGAAATATCTGCAGAGTTAAATGAAATTATGCCAAATAATACAACAGAATTAGGATGAAAAAGATTAATTAGGCTAAGTAAAACTTTTAAAAGATTGAGAAACTGTAACAGATCATATGATGACTGTGCGAGTTTGGGGGGATTTGTGTACCCTAGAAAAGCTATGTTTTGAGCCTGGTTGGTAATATGGGAGCAACAGTTTGTTCTCATTCCTATTCAATTCTGTATGATAGAAACTTTCATTAGATTATCTCCATGGATATGTGACTCAATCAAGTGTGGGTATTAAGCTTGATTGGATGGAGATGTCTCCACCCATTCTACCTGGGACTTGATTAGTTTACTGGAATTCTATAAAAGAAGAAATATTTTGGAGAAAGCTTCAGAATGCTGCAGAACCACGAAGCACAGAGTCCACCAGCCAGCAACCTTTCGGGATTCTGAGAGAGCAGAGAAGGACAACAGAACACTGCAGAACCATGAAGCAGAGTCCTCTAAAGCCAGTGACTCTTGGAGATGAAGAAGGAAAACACCTTACAGGGAGCTGGAGAGGAAGCTAGCAGATGACGCCTTGTTCACCATGCACCTTTCCACTTGAGAGAGATACCCAGATAGTGCTCGCCATATGTCTTTCCACTTGAGAGAGATACCCTGAACTTCCTCGGCCTTCTTGAACCAAGGCATCTTTCCCTAGGTGCCTGAATTTGGCATTGAAGTTTCCCTGACTATAGAATGGCGATGATAATAGCTACCTCCTAAGGGTAGCTAAAGGAACTAAGGAGACCAAATAAGCAAAGTTCCCTATAACAACTAAATGTAAGTCAAGTAAAACTAAGTTCAGCTAGTCTGAGGGCAAAGAGTAGTAAAGAAGAAAGCTGCTAATGTTATTTTAAGGTGGGTACCCTATACTAGAAAAAAAGTAGGCCAAAGGAATGAAGATCCCTTCTCTTTCCCTCACTGACTCATACTCTTCTGTCAATCCCTGGCCCCTCCCTCCCCAGTGACTGCTAGAAAAAGTTTTCTAAGACCTAGACATGGTTTTTTTGTTTATTGGTATCTGTCATTAACATCTTCTTCTTTTTTTTTTAGTATGTTGATTGAGAAATCTTCACACACAGTCCACACATGGTGTACAATCATGGGGTTTTAATACAGAGTAAAGAAAAAGGACACTGGATGCCTCAAATAAGACAGGAGGGATTATAATATGGAAGGAAAGGAAGAAAAAAATGGGGGCAAAAAGTCAATGACAGAGGTCATATTTTACAGTTTACATGTCACCATAACTTTGACATGAACTAAACAAGTATACTCCTACTCCCTTATGAAGAATCCATGAGAAAAATAAAAGTAACTTGTCCCATCATCTTCACTATTACTTTTAGAAGAACAGCATTACAAATGGTTGTCGAAATATCACAAACAAATAGATACAAAATCTAAGTGTTTCCAAACCTATAAAACAAGTTTCAACAGAGGGGCATTCTACAATGTACAATGTACTCTTCAACAAAGTCATTAAAAACAAGTAAAGTCTGAGAAGCTGTTCCAGTAAAGGGGAGACTAGGAAGACATGATAACAAAACCTGGATGGGATCCTGGAACAGAAGGACATTGGGTAAAGACAAAGGAAATATGAATATGAACTTTAGTTAATAATAATGCAAAAATATTGGCTCATTAATTTTAACAAAGGTATCATATGAATGTGAGATGGTAATAATATGGGAAATTATAGATGCAGGGGATGAAGTGAGGTGTGGGAAACTCTGTATTATCTGTTCAATTTTTCTGTAAATCTAAAAATTGTTCTAAAAAATTAAATCTATAAAAACATTAAAATAAACAAAGTGGCTATATCTGTACACGAGGACACCTGAAGATTACGAAATATTCTGCAGGAATATTACATACTTAATGAATAATCAGTTGAAAATGTAAAATGACAGTAAGATTTTAGTTTGATATCATCCAATCACTTGGCCAGGAGACATTTTGTGAGCAAGCTTCTTTAGAGGCAAACATATTAATGTGGTAGCTCTCAAACTTTGGTGTATATCAGAATAACCTGAGGGGAAAGTTCAAGCAAAGACTGCTAGACCCACCCCTAGAGTTCCTGACTCAGCAGACCTGGGGGAGGACCATGAACTTAAATATCTAACAGGTTTCCAGGTGATGCTGCTAGTCTGTGAACCACACTTTGAGAACCACTATATTAATAGGTAATATACAAAGAAATGTCAAATGAAGTCCTGAGTTTTACAGAAGTAAATAATGAACAGGGAGGAGGAATCATAAACTTTGTGACAAAATCATTCAACTATTCAAGGAAGGAAAAATATATCTCCAAAGTATAAAAGTTATAAAATGTGAAATATCAGGAAAAAATGAGCTACACAATCTACTGACAATGCAATGAACACAAAAACAATAGAGATTATCACCATGTCCAAATATCCAAATAGTGTAATATTATACACAGCCCATGACATAAATCTGCATCTTAATGATATCCTGAACTTGGGTTCACTTTAAAATATGAAAAAACAGAAGAATTTTTAGAAGTTGTTAAAGGATATTCATTGCTGGCTTAAGAAAAAGAGGAAGAAAATATAAATGATAAAATATAATCCTATTTAGAATCTTAAAATAAGTATAACAAATTAGATAATAAAATAAGGGTGAGAATAGAAAAAATTGCCTTAGCCTGGATAAAACAAAGGTTAATTTTGAAAAAAAAAAAAGAAATGAAGCATCAAGAGAAATTATGGTGTATGGTTTAAAATATAATAGACTACTGATCAAAATCTATATGGCAAAATTTTTATATTCAGAATTTGGAATCTTTCCACTCTTCTTTCAATCAACAAATCTGCATTTCTCTAAACTAGGCTGCTGAAGTTGGTATATTGTAAATCACAAATCCACCCCCATCCCCAACTGGGAGTAGATTTTCTCAGTGACAGTAGCTTTCATGGGTAAGGCAGATATCTCAGCAGAGTGTGAGCCCAGGTGGTGACGTCAGTGAGGCCATAGGGACTAGGGCCTCTGCCTGCATCTCTTTTCTGGCAATACTTCCGTTTTGGTAAAATAAAAGGCTAGAAATTAATGGATTTTTTTTCCTTTCTACATGCTGCTCCTGACCAGGGTTTCTCTGTTCTTCATCCCACTACAGAAGGGAAACAAGATCATAGTTTTCCCATTTTTACTCTAACATTCCTATTATGAGCAAATATTTAATAACATTTATTAACTTCAATGAAAAAATTAATAGTTTTACCTTTGGTTTCAGAAATAAGTATCACTTTTTCTCCATAAAATTATTTATTTCAGCTACTGAATGCACCAAGTGTCAAGACAACTCCCTGTTTAGTACTGATTTTGAAATAAAAAGCTGCTTTGTCTATTTTGCCATTTATACAATGCTGATGAATTTTGCCTAACCCAAGCCATATAAATCAAAATATTGTTCAGGTATCACTTTCTCCTATATTTTATAAAATTCAATCTGCCCTGGAAATTGCTTTTGGCTTCAAGTATTAATCTGAGACATGGGTAAGTAAACTACCTGAAGGTGCGCCAACCCAAGCCAGACCAAGAACACCATCATCAAAATCTCGGTCTGTGAAGACATACGCCAAACAGTAGTCATCATGATTCTGCTCAGAATTCAATTCCAGAAACTTCTCCACCCCAATATTTGGGAACCGGAAAGGATTTGTAGGGTCCTTCTCATCAGTAGTTGTATTGATCTAAAATCCAAAATAATAATAATAATAATAATAAAACAATTAATGTTAGTAGAGCATTAATGTAAGCCTCTGCTCACCTCCTTTTGGACAATGTTTGGGGCCCAAAAAAATAGGCTTGAATTAAGGCTTCTAGGGTTGTTCCCACGGCCCCCAGACCAGAGTTGATCATAGAAGAGAGAAGAAAGAAAAAAAAAAAGAAAGGGAGAGAGAGGGAGGGAGGGGAAAGGTGAGATGGGGGTATTAATATTAAAGGTATTAAATTTCTAAACAAGTGTTCACACTAGATTCCTGAACAGTGAATACTTGGAAAGAAAGAACAAGCTCTGCTTTCAAAACCCATAGCAAGGTTTTAATAAAGAAAGCACAGTTTCTCAAACCTAACCAAGTCTCCTTCAGTGCTTAAGCAAGTCTCCTTCAGTGCTAATCTCCTACATATGATGACAAGTATAAGGATACTAAACCATATATTTTAGCTTATTATTAGAATATAAAATATAAAATAGATACCAAATCCAAGTTTGTCAGTTCAGGAGAGAAATTATTTTTCTTGATTCTCCTTGTCTTATCCAGTCACATAAATCAAACCTAACTAATTGTAAGTTCATTTTTACCCCTAAATATAGGCAAGAATTTTATTATCTTCTTACTGCCAATTCATTTCTCTTACAATTTCAAGCTGAATTCATCCAGAATGTTTCTTTTGGTACTCTGCTACTTACTATACTACTGGTGTACGTTCCTCCTTCATAATCTGGAGAATAATCTCCTCTGATATCAAACTTCTACTAAACAAAAGCTTTCCCTTATTAGCCAGTCTTCTTTTAGAGACCCTTGGCATCCTTTGAAGTCCTAGATAACCTTTGCTTTCTCCAGGTAAGTCAGGGAATTGCACACAAGACTAATAAAGAATAAATCAGGGTATGTATGAAAGGAGATGTTTTGACTAGGCACCAAACCTCGATCTACTGAAAATGTTGACAGTTGATACAGAATATATAATGAGAAATACAGGTCTTTTAAGGATCCACACCTTCCAGTAAAACCAAAGAGCTCAGAAGCAGGATGACAAAAATACCACTGGGGGTCAGCGCAATTACCTAAACATAGATCTCAGAATCTGGTTTAACTATTAACAATTAATCATAAGCAATTAGGTATGATCATTTAACACAAATAAAACAAAAGCAAGCATATTATTATTAAAGATAGTGCATGCTTAGAGACATGGTACGGGGGCTTTCTCCATCTAAGTACAAAATGGAATTCCCTGATACTTCAGTTTGGTTACAAATTGAAAATTGCATCTAAATTTAGCTATCTACACTAAAAATGGAATGATTTAAACATTAGATGACACAATGTAAATTTAAATTATCAGATGAGTCATGAACAATCTTCAGTAGATGAGTGATAAACTGAAGTTTTAATTTCAGTTAAAGGCCTAAAAACAACCAAGTGCCACATCATCTTTAATATATATGCACTGCTTCAGGTTACAAGACATTTTACACCCCCCAAAAAATGTTTTCACTAATACATGTTCAGATGTTCTCTTCTTTTTATTATTTTGCTCTATTAAAGAGGAATACTTATACCACTTATCACTTTCACCTCTCATTTAAGAGTTTCTTTTGATCTCAAAATAATGAAAGCAATTACGAACAGTTCTTACACAGTATATTTACAAAACATACTTCACTAAGACAATCCAATTTAAGATTTAATTAAATTAAGGACCTAATTTTAACTAAAAGTAAGGACCGCCTATAGCCATGTTATTAAATATGTACTAAAGCTTTCTAGTACATACATAGTCAAACATATTTTAGAAAAATAAGAAAGCATAAACATAAAAAAGCCCTGTGACAAATACTTTCGTGAACAGATTATTCTTTAAAATGCAGACTGTATGTCTGGTTTATAAATTCAGATTCTTAAAAGCTATAAACATTGAAAGAACTTATATTTAGAAATTTTATTTTAATCAATTAGCCCAATTTCACCAGTAATTTAAAATATATTTATTTGTAAAAAAGATTCCAAGGTCAAATACATTTAGAAAATGATGGGTTTCTTTATCACGCACACCTCAAAACTTAAGCTATGTTAGTGCGAATTTTCAAGAAAGGGGTATAGTAGTAAGTGTTTCCACAACTTCTAATTGTATTTAACCACTACATCTATCTTCCCCCTTCCCATAGCATCAAATGGGACATACTCTGAGAAATACTGCACAAAGCCAATCTTAAGAAAAGAAATTGGGGACTGCATTATGGGGGCAAAAAGTACTATATCTGTATTTACTGAGTGTGTCAATCTTTCTTACGTTAATCAGACAGACAGAAAATATCACTATCTTAGCTCTTCTATAGTCCAGATTATAGATTAAGGCTCTACAGATTTAATTCTTAAATCATAAACCCACATATATGTGTGTATACTTATATGTGTAAGTATATCTATCTATCTGTAGGTAGATATAAATAGATACGGATATAGATATGTCAAAAGTGAAGGTAAATTGTATCAACGTATACAATTTAATTTAAATTACTGAATGTATAAAGATGAAATAAACAGCAATCATTTTTATTTTTATTCTTAATTATGAAAGTTCCTTACCCTTATTCGTTTCACCATGAAACTGATGTTACGGATTCCCGAGAAGTCAGTAGTCTGATAAATTGTATCAATTGCTTTAACATGACTGGATATCTATTGATTAACAGAAAAGAAGAAAATTTGAAAGTCAATGGTGAAATGTGAAAAAGATTGTAAATTTCCATCTTCCAAATCAAGAATTAATTATCCATGTTCCACCATATTCAAAATTTTAAATGTCTACATCATATACTGAATGAGAAGATAAAAAAGATTAGTGAACTACGGTTAAGAGGGGAGATTATGTGCCTTTACTGATTTTTCAAGTTAAATGCAAAAAAATGCACTCCTGCTTCAATCACTAGAACTCCGTTTCCTCAATTCACCCTACAATGTCACACCTCTCTGCCTTTTCACATGCTATTTCCTTGTGTCTTGACTATCTCTCTTCATCTTTCAAGACTCAGCTCAAACATCTTCTGTAAAAACTTCCCTGATAACCTTGAGACACTCAGTCATACCCTAACTTCAGTCGTTCTACTGAAGCACTAGAACATATTCTGTACATACTGGGCACTGTTCTAGGTGCTGGGGATACAGTTAAGAAATAGATAGAGAAGGTCCTTGTAAGTTTACAGAGCGTCATTCTGGGGGTAGAACTGGGATGGGGGTGTTAATACAACTGTAAGTAAATAAGACACTTTCAGACTTTGTTAAATTCTAGGAGATAAACACAGTGATATGTCACAGAAAGATTGTTTGTTTACCTAGGTGACTATCAACTGAACCCTGAACTTCTTGAGGTATGACTCCCACTCTATTTGAACTCTCTCTGCCACTGACACTTTATTAGTTACACTTCTTTTCCCCCTTTTGGTCAGGATGGAATTGTTGATTACATGGTGCTGGGCTCATCCCTGGGAGTCATCTCCCATGCCACCAAGGAAACTTTCACCCCTAGACTACATGGCTTTTAAACACATTTAAAAATAAGCTCATAACTACCACCAAAATCAGTTTCTCTGATTGTTCATTTACACTAGTAGTACCTCCCTCCATCCTCTCAGTCTCTTTGGAGTCAAAAATAACACACTGAGTGTCTTCAACACGAAGGACATTTTGAAGGGTACCCTCAAAAAATCTATACTGTAATAAGGGTTGAGAAGACACAAATACAAATAATAGGGATAAATTAGAAAATGCAAAGTACAATGGGAAAACAGAACAGAAATTAAATACTTCAGTTTGGAAGCGTTCCTCTGTCTTACAAGCCCTCCCCCCTTATGACCACCAATGAAAATTCAACTCTCTTTTTTCAGCCTAAGCTCCAGTGTCATCATCTCCTTCATGAAACCATTTTCTTACACCTATCTTTTGAATGACATTTACATATCCTAACTGGTCTTCCCATTACTTGTGCATTTATCTTAGATGTTTTATCATATTGCAATTGAAAATATACCCTTTTTTTCCCCAAAAAAAGAGGTATGCACTAACTTTAATTTTTAGGAAAAAAATATAAGTATAATAAAACAATATGAGATCATGAGAACTCCTAAAATAGTAGCAAAATTAAGAATACCTGGGCAATCACAGCTTCTCGTGTTCCATAATATTTAAAGAACAGATGATCAGTTTGAATATAAAGTTGACATGTATTTCTTTCAGCTTGAGTTGTACGTTTTTTCCTTAGGTGTTCTGGACCATCAACAGGGTATTCATTTTGAGGTTTCTACATGTCAAAAAAGAGTCATTTCTAATGGTTAGCATGCTTCATTATTTTAATTTTATGTAGTTAGGAATATTATATTATAAAAATTTCACATTCTACTTTATTCCAAAATATAATACGAATTTCCCTATGTCATTACATTTTTCATTACCAGCATTTTCAATCTCATAATATTCTACCTTTTAATATGTGCTAATTTAAATCTAAAGCAAGTCTTATAGTAGTTTAATTGGTACATTTAATCCATCTACCTTTAGTATAATTACTAATATATGTGAATCTACCTACAATTTTATTATCTTCTATTTGTCCTGCCTGTTCTATATTTTTTCTCCCTTTGTGGTCTGGTGGTTATTCGCTCAATTTCAAAACATCATTTGTTTTCAACTGTTGCCAATAAGAAATGAATTGTTATTTTGCTTGGGATTCATAGGGCTAATGAATTTGTTGTTTTGATGTCCTCTGTCACATTTTGGAAATCCTCAATCATTATCAGCTCCTATTTCATTTTCCGTTTTTATCATCCTGGAACATCACTTATACGTATGTTAGATGTTTAATGTACCACATATATCTCTTATGGTCTCTTCCTTGAGTGTATCTCTTCTTCTGATGATGCAAATCTCTTCTACCATGCAAATCTAAATCCATCAAGTTCTTAATTTCTGTTGTCACATTTTTCAATTCTAGAATTTCCTTAAGGCTGTTTCTGGTTATTTTCATTTCTCTTCTGAAATTCTAAATATTGCCTTGTATGTTCTTGAACTTATTAAGGGCAGTCAGGCTAAAGTCTGTGGATGATAATTTCATTATGTGGATCCCTTTTGCTATGTTTCCTATGTCCATTGATTCTCCTGTTCTTCCATCATGTTGAATCGTTTTTCATATGCTGGTTATATTTTAAGGAATGCCACACACTGTAAAAAGAAGATTATAGATATAATTTAAGAAGATTTACTTTTGCTTCCAACAAGCAGTTAGGTTAGATGCCTAACAATCCTAGATATTCAATCACGGAATGAAATGTGATATTAAAATGTTAATCATAAAGGGAGGTACAATATTTTCTGATCCACCCTTACTCCTAGGGAGCAACCCTTTGAGGTTCTACCTGAAGCCCTTCTTCACAGACCCAGAAAAATATTTTTACCTTTAGGCTCAGGAGTCTGGAAAATTCTGCATTGCTTCTGAGTTTCTCACCCGCCTCCTCAGAAACTGGAACATATATCTGGAGAAAAGGTAGTCCCAAATGCCATGCTCAGCTAGCTGAGTGGCCGCTTTTTCTCAAATCTTGGCTCCATAATTCCTCACAGCCTTACTATAACTCCAATGCCTTCAAACAGATGCACATATGCACATATATACACATCTATATCTATTTATATATACAGGTACAGATATATTTGGGGGCCTGGTGGGTTTTTATTAGTTGTTCTAAGTAGGAGAAGGAGCACTTCTCTATTTCTTGAAAATAATTTCCCATCACTTTTAGGTATTATAAATGTCTTCTTAAAGTTTGTAACTTGTCTTCACTTTAAGGTGTCTTTTAACAACAAAAGCTCTTTAAAATACATCAATTTTGTATAATTAAAGCTTTCATATCTTCTTCATGAAGTATTCCACACACACCCCCAAAACCCAAAATAAATTTTAATATCTTCTTTTGTGAAGTTCTTTTCAGATATGATGATTTTTTTTCTTTATTTTCTCTCATTTGTGATGCTGATTTTTAAATCGGGATTCGTTTTGTTTTTTTCTTTTAATTGAGTTATAAGGGTTCTTTATATATTCTGGATAGAAGCTTTTAGTCAGACACATGTATTTGGACATTTTCTCAGTCACAGATTCACAGATCACTTTCTCATCCTCTTAAAGTTGTCTTTTGTGGAGAAGATTTAATTTAATGAAGTTCAGATTATAAATTCTTTTATAAGGTAAAAATTTTTATGTCTAAGTAAGAAAATATCTGTTTCCTTCTAGAAGTTTTAGTTTTAGCATGTAGGTCTTTAATCCATTTTGAATAAATTTTTGCATACAATATGAAGTGTACATTGAGGTTCAATTATTTTTCATGTGGATATCCAAATGTTCCAGTATAATTTTTGTAAAAGACTACCCCTTCTGCATTAAATTACCATAGGACACTTGCAAAAGTCAACTGACTGTATGGACATTCTAGGCTATTCCACTAATCTATATGTCTATTCACAGGTCAACATGGCACTGTCTTGATTAGTTGATTACGCTACTTACTTTAGGGTAAGTACATAAATAGCATAGCCTTTAGGTAGCATAAATACTCCAACATTTTAATACTTTTTGAAAATTGTTTAGCTATTCTACATGCTTACATTTTCAGTATAGCTTTTAAAATCAGTTTGTCAAATACTAAGTAAATCCCCATTAGGATTGTTGGGTAAGAATGTACTGACTCCATGGGAAAAAAGGGGAAGAACTGACATATTAACAACATTGAGTCTTCCAACCTGAATAATGTATGTTTCTCCATTTATTTCAATCTTCTTTAATTCTTCTTGGCAATATTTTGTAGTTTACCATGTATAAGTCTTGCACATACTTTACTTAATTTATTCGAAGTATTTTATATTTTAATGCTATTTTGATGTTTTTTTAATTTTATTTTCCATGAAATGAAGAACCAAAAGAACAGAGAGAATTAAAAAAAAAACCAAAACTTGGTTCATTGAGATCGATAAAATTGATGATGCAAATAAATAAAATCAAAATGTGAGAAGGGTCTTTACCACAGACCCCAAAGAAATAAAGAAGATCATAAGAGAATATCATGAACAACTGTACACCAAGAAACTACACAATTTAGGTGAAGCAGACAATATCCCAGAAGCAAGCAAACAAGTTACACTGAATCAAGAAGAAATAAAAGGCCTCAACAAACCAATCACAAGAGACTGAATCAGTCATCAAAAATCTACCAAAAAAGAGAAGAAATAATATGAATTCTACTCAAACTCTGCCAAAAAAATTGAAGAGAGAACTTTACCTAACTCATTCTAAGAAGCCAAAATCACCCTAATGCCAAAGCCTGTCAAAGACACTATAAGAAAAGAAAACTACAAACCAATACCTCTAATAAGTATGGATGCAAAAATGTTCAACAAAATACTTGCAGATCTAATCCAATAGCACAGTAAAAGAATTCTAAATGATGACCAAGTGTGTTTTCTCCCAGGTATGCAAAAATAATTCAACGCAACAAAATCCATTAATGTAATTACACCACATTAACAAACAGAAAGAAAAAATCCACAAGATCATCTCAATTGATGCAGAAAAAACATTTAACAAAATTTAGCAGACTTTCTTGAATAAAAACACTTCAAAACATAGGAATCAAAGGAAACTTCCTCAACATGATAAGGGGCACATAAGAAAAGCACTCAGCTAGCTAACACTGTACTTAATAATGAGAAACTGACAGCTTTCCTTCTAAGATTAGGAACAAGATGAGTATGCCCACTGTTACCAGTGTTATTTACCATTGTGCTAGAAGTTCTAGCTAGAGCAATTAAGTAAGAAAAAGAAATAAAAGGAAACCAAGTCAGAAAAATAAAAGTAGATCTATTTGCAGATAACATGATCCTATATTTAGAAAGTCCCCCAAAAATTATGACAAAGCTACTACACCTAATAAGTAAGTTTGGCAAAGTAGTGGGATAGAAGATCAACATAGAGAAATCAGTAATATTTTATATGCTAGTAATGAGCTATCCAAGGATGTAATCTAGAAAATTTTCCATTTACAATAACAACCAAAAAAATCAAATATCTAGAATAAACTTAACCAAAGATGTAAAGGACCAGTACACAGAAAACTACAAAACCATAGCTAAAATAAATCAAAGACCTAAATAAACAGAAAGACACTCTGTGTTCAGGGGTTGGAATGCTAAATGTTATTAAGATGTCAATTCTATCCAAATTGATCTACAGATTCAGTGCAATACCAATCAAAATTTCAACAGCTTCCTTTGCAGAAATGCAAAAGATAGTTATCAAATTTATTTGAAGTGTAAGGGGCCTTGAATAGCCTAAAACATCTTTAAAAAAAGAACGAAGTGGGAGGACTCATGCTTCCTTACTCTAAAGCACATAAAAACTCACAATGGTCAAAACAGCATGGTACTGGCATAAAGACAGACATACTGAGAAATGAAATCAAACTGAGAGTTCAGAAATAAACTTCAATGGTCAACTGATTTTTCACAAAGCTGTCAAGACGACTCGATTGGGAAAGAAAAGTCTCTTCAATAAATGGTATTGAGAGAACTGGATATCCATATTCAAAAGAATGAAAGAGGACCCCATATAAAAATTAACTCAAAATGGATCAAACCCCTAAATAAAAGAGCCAGTACCATAAAACTCTTAGAAGAAAAATAGGGAACCATTTCAAGATCTAGTGACAGATGGTAGTTTCTTAGACCTTATATTCAAAGCATAAGCAACAAAAGAAATGACAAGATAAATGGGACCTCAACGAAACTGAATACTACGTGCTTCAAAGGATTCTGTCAAAGGAGTGAAAAGGCAGCCTACTCAAGTGGGGAAAATATTTGTAAACCATTTAGCTGAGAAGGGTCTGATCTGATATCCAGAATAGATAAAGAAATCTTATAACTAAACAATAAAAAAGACAAACAATCCAATTAAAACATGGCAAAAGACAAGACTAAACATTTTTTTTTTCCTAAGAGGAAATAAAGATGGCTAAAAGGCACATGAAAAGATTCTTATCTTCACTAGTTATTTGGGACACGCAAATCAAAACCATAATGAGATATCATTTCACACCAAGTAGAATGGATGCTATTAAACAGGCAAGAAACAGTAAGTGTTAGAGAGGATTTGGTGAAATAGAAACACTTATTCACAGTTGGTAGGGAATGTAAAATGGTATAGCTGCTATGGAGTACAGTTTGACAGTTCCTCACAAAGCTAAATATAGAGTTACCTTATGATGCAGCAATCCCACTACTTGGTACATGCCCAGAAGATCTGAAAGCAGGGATGTGAACAGTCACTTGCACACCGATGTTCATAGCAGCATTATTCACAATTGCCAAAAGATGGAAATAACTCGTGTCCATCAACTGATGAATGGATAAACAAAATGTAGTATATACATACGATGGAATATTATTCAGCAGTAAGAAGGAATGAGTCCTGAAGCATGTGACAACATGAGACAACATGGATGAGACTTGAAGACATTATGTTGAGTGAAACAAATCAGACACAAAAGGACAAATATTATATGATTTTACTAGTATGAACTACGTATAATATGTAAACTCATCGACAGAAAATCTAGAATACAGGTTAGTAGGAGATAAAATAAGGCTAGAGAGAAGGGAGCGGCTGATTAACAGATGCAGAATGTTTGGTCAAACTTAAACATTTGGAAATGTATAGAGGTGATAGCAGCATTTTATTGTGAATATAATGAACAACGCTGAATTGTGGGTGAATATGGTGGAAAGGAGAACTATGTCATGTATGTCAACAGAAGGAAAGCTGGAGGCTAAAACATGGGAATATATAACAGTGAATTTTATAGTGGATGATGACAGATTAAAAGTACAAATATTAAAAAGTTCTTACATGAACTAGAACAAATGTACAACATTATTACAAGAAGTTCATGAGAGTGGTATATGGGAGAAAAAATGTACCTATTGCAGACTATGGATGACAAGTAACAGTAATGTCTTAATATTATCTCATCAACAGCAACAAAAGTACCATAGCAATAAGTAGGGGTCAATAATAGCGGGGATAAAAGGTGTGGGATGTTTTGGGTTTTATTTTTTTGGAGTAATTGAAATGTCCTAAATTGATTGTTGAGATGAATGCACACATGATGATGATAATGAACCACTGATTGTATACTTTGGACTGGTTGTATGGTATGTGAATATATCTCAATAAATTGCATTAAAAATTTTTGTTATTTTCCAGTTGTTCACTGTGAGTATATAGAAGTCAAATGATTTTTGTATACTAACATTGTATCTTGTATGTCCTTAGTAAATTTACTGAAGATTCTTTAACTTTTTATATACTCCTTAGGAATATCTATTAATACCATCATATTACCTATAAAATTATTTTATGTTACCTATTAAAACAGTTTCAATACGTCCTTTTCAACTTGTATGCTTTTTTTTCAACTTGTATTTCTTTTTCTTGCTTGACTATGCTATCTATAATTTCAAGTACAATGCCGAGTAAAAGTGAAAATGGAACCCTTTTTTGTTTCTGGTCTCAGGGAAAAGGATTCAGCTACTAGCTATAAACACTATAGTAACTGTATTGTTTTTATAAAAGCCTTATCAATTTAAGGAAATTTCCTCCTTTTTTTGACCAAATATTGGATGTTGAAAGCTGATATAATGCTTCCTTACTAGTCTATTGAGATGATCATTAGGTTTCTTCTTCTAGTATATTAACTAATATATACTGATATATGTTCATGGATTTTCTTGCGTTAACCAATTGGGTGTTTCCAATATAAACACCATTTGAACATGAAGCATTATCTTTTCCTATATGTTGCTGCATTTGATTTAGTAATATTTCTACATCTATATTAATGAAGGTTATTGGCCTGTAGCTGGATTTCCTTGTAACATTTTTGTCTGGTTTCAGTATCAAGGCAATGTTGGCCACATAAAATGTGCTAAAAACTGATTACTTCTCCATTTTATTTCTTGATGGACTATATCTAAAACTAGTATTATTTCCTTCTTAAATATTTGATAGAATTCAACAGTGAAACTATATCTGGGTTTGGTATTTTTCCTGATGGAAAATTTTTAAGTATCAATTTCATTCACACATATACATACACATGCACTCCCTAATTTTACTTGTTTTTTGATGGTTTCTTAATCTGTGCCTTTAAAGAAAGTTGTCTATTTAACGTGTACTGTTGAATTTGGTGGCTAGAGGTGTTAAAATATTCATGGAAACGATTAATATAATCATTCCTGTTTTCTTCAATTTTTAATCAGACTAGCTAGAAGTTTATCAATTATATTAATCTTTCCAACTGATTTTCTGTATCATTTTCTATTTCAGCGATATGTGCTCTAACCTGTTGGTTTATTTCTTCTACTCAGTATTTAATTTGTACAGCCTGACCTAGCTTTTAAAGGGGGTGGGCATACATATGACTGATTGCTAGATCTTTTTTCTTTTCTAAAATGATTGTTTAAAGCTCTAATTTCTCTCTAAGCATTGCTTTAGCTGAATCCTCCAAATTTTATCATGTTGTACGTGTGTTTATCATTCAGTTCAAAATGGTTCCTAATAGAATTATTTCATTCCCAAATATTTGGGGATGTTAGAGATTAATTGGTTACAGATTTCAAATTTAATTCCTTTGAAATCAAAGAACTTATTCTGTATAATTTTGATTCTTTTTAACTTATCGAGACTGGCTTTGTTGCCTAGCATATGTTCACAAATATTCCACATATACTTGACAAGGTGTATTCCACCATTGAGTGGAATAACGTCGATTAGTTCAGATTGGTTTATGGTGTTGTCTTATCCTTACAAATTTTCTGTCTTCTTCCACCTTCATTAATTCAAAACTGAGTGTAACATCCAGTTATAATTTGTGGATTTTTCCATTTCTCTTTCCAATTTTGCAAATTTTTATTTCATATATTTCATATAATTATTATTAACTGCATAAACATTTAGGATAGTTATTCCTCCTTGATGAAGTGATACTTGTCATCATTATGAATGTCGCTAACAGTGTAGCAATATTCGGAGAACTGGAATACAGTGTGTTTGATATTAACATGGTCAAGACAACATTCTGGCTAATGTTTGTAGAATATATGCTTTGCTATCTTCTTACTTTTAATTTATAAGTATCCTTACATTTAAACATCATGTCTTATACATGATGTTTTATTTAACCTCTGACCACCTCAGCTATTTAATCAATGTGCTTAGTTCATTTACATTTAATGTAATTGTTGATATGGATAGATTTAGACATACTGATATTTCTTTTCCATTTGCCCTATCTGTTCTTTCCTATTTTTTTTCTTGCTTTTACTGACTTCTTTTGGATTAACCGAATATTTTTTATTACTTTTAATTTCCCTCATTGATGTGTTCATTTTATCTCTTTTAATTTTTTTCCCTACTGTTGCTCTAGTTAATGGACATTCCTACAAACTTTCTATAAAAGGACCTCATAGTACATATTTAGACTTGCAGACCACACAGTTCTCTGTCTCTGCCATTGTAACACGAAATCAGCTGTAGATAATGTGTGAGTGAATGTGAATGACTATTCCAATACAACTTTATTTATAAAAATAGGCAGTTGGAGGGGGTGCAAGGGTAGTTCAGTGGTAAAATTCTCACCAGGTTCAAATCCAGATCCATGTATTTCCCAAAAAAAACAAATAAACAAGCAAAATAAACAAACAAAAGTTCAACAAATGATACTGCAATAACAGGATACTCACATGGAAAAATGAAATGTGACCCTGCCATACAGCATACAAAAAACAAAAAACAAAAACAAAAACAAAAGAGGCAGCTAGCCCACAGCCCACAGTTTGCTGAATCCTACTCTAAGGTTTACAATATATCTATTTTATGTATGGCAGCCAACATACTAAAATTACACAACTTCACGTAAAATGTAAGAAACAAAATAATTCTATTCCTCCTCCCATTGTTCTTTGTGCTATTGCCATACATTTTGCTTCTCTATATTTTATAAATTCAATTATATATTATTATTTTGATTTAAACAATCATCTCAAAAAAAAAATTTTAAACAAGAAAACATTCTCTGTATTTATCCATGTATTTACTATTTTAGTCTCTTTACTCCTTTATATAACTTTGTTCTTCTACCTGAATAACTACCTTTAACATTTCATGTAGTATAGACCTGCTGGTGACAAATTCTCCTAGATTTTCTCTAAAAAAGGTTTTTAATTTGCCTTTATTTTATAAAATGATTTTATAGAAGAGAGAATCCTAGATTGACAAGTTTTCTTTCAACACCGTAAAGACATCATTCTAAATGTATTCTGGTTTACACTGTGTGGTAAGAAATCATCAGTTATTCTTATATTTGGTCCCCTGTATGTAAATGTGTCTTCTTTTCTCTGGCTGCTGTTTTGATTTTCTCTTTTTCAATGGTTTCCAATAATTTGATCATGATATGACTTGGAATTGTTTTCTTTGTGTCAATCTTTCTTAGGATTCAATGAGTGTCTTGCATGTGTGGGTTGAAATTTTTCTTCTCCACTCTGAACACCAATTTTTTTCTCTCTGTGCTTCAGTCTAGATAGTGTCTATTGCTTATTCTTGTTTCTTAAAATTTATTCATGTTGTCTTCTACAGTAATTAACTTGCACTAAAGCTCATCCAATCAATTTTTCAGTTCAGATAATATATTTTCAACTCCAGAAGTTCTGCTTTGGTTATTTATTATAATTTCTATCCTCTCCAATTTAAGTACATGTTTTTTATTAATTCTTAGAAGAGATTAATAGTTGTTTTTTCTTTCCCAGCTTTTTGTCGCCTGGCAAATTTTTTTTTTTTTTTAAATACTGGACATTGTGAAAGTTACATTGTTGAGTATCTGGATTTTGTGTCTTCCTTTAAGAAATATTCTTGAGCTGCTTCCAACAGCTAGTTTACTTGAGAATCACATCAATCCTTTCGAGGCTTGTTTGCCAACTTAGTTAAGTCTGAAGTAGTCTTTACTCTAGGAACAGTTTAACCTTACTCCTAGAGAACGGCTTGGGGTCTCTCCCAAGTGTAATTTCTGATAATTGTTCAGTTCACAGACTTCCCCAGTAGTTTTTCTTTCTCCGACAGTTTGCTCATAAAATCTTCCACTAGACATACACAGCTTACTTATTCATAGAAGATTCAAGCAGACCCCAGCACACTTATCTGGAACTCTTTCTAAGTGTAGTTCTCTCCTTGTAGGTATGCAGTCAGTGAAGT
The DNA here is from genome assembly GCA_004026745.1 of Myrmecophaga tridactyla. Classification (NCBI taxonomy): domain Eukaryota; kingdom Metazoa; phylum Chordata; class Mammalia; order Pilosa; family Myrmecophagidae; genus Myrmecophaga; species Myrmecophaga tridactyla. The sequence goes on along the minus strand of PVIY010013925.1, from coordinate 18,050 downwards.
CCAGACACCTCAGCATTGCTGAAAGTTGACCTCTTTCTCATCATCTCAGTAAGATTCTTGTGCTCTTCTTGAGATCCTGTTCACTGTGCCATAGGCAAAATTGTGCCCCCAGTCAAAAAGCCAGGGAAATCAAAGAAGATATCATTTGTTACCTCTCTTTCAGTCCTACACTATCTGCTGCCCAATGTTTGTTACAAATTACACAGTTAGAAGGGGTAATTCCCACTGAATTTTTCTACTAAGATTTTCAAATTTTTTCTTGTAGATATTTAATACCTTAATCCATTGGGGGGTTTGTATTATCTTAAATATGGTGTGAGATGGAGATCTAATTTCATCTCTTCCCAAATGGATAAACATTTTTTTTCTAGTTCAATTTATTCAGTGTTCCCCTTCCTTTTCCTCACTGATTTGAAAATTTCACCTCTATCATATAACACAGTTTAAAACATGTGGGCTCTCAATTAGTATAATAAGTCTTGATGTTTTCTGGGATGAATGTCTTTTTCTCCCACCTTAGATGGGTCCTGCTGCTTCTTAGCCCTTACTTTTCAATATAACATTTTGAATCCATTGAGTATCATGAACAAGACTGTTTTGATCTGGACTGGAATAACACTGAATCTACAAATCAATATCAGGATAATTAACATTTTTATGGTATTAAATATTATTTCCCATTAATATAGTATATCTCTCCATTCATGTAAAAATCCCCACAATATTTCTGTCCTAGTTTGCCAGGGTTGTGATGATAAATATAAAGAATGTTGAGGACAAGTGTTCATCTTAATTTCCACAGTATTTCCAAAACCTGCCAACATCCTTAACATGTGACAGAAGATCAATAAATAATTACTAAATACTTGAAAGATCCACCTGAAATAAAACTGTTTATGCCATTATGAGAACTAGAAACAGACAGGAATATATATATATATATATATATATATATATACATATATACACACACGCAAAATATATGCCAAATATTTGCCATGAAAGCAAAAATGTTTTCTCGTTTTGAAATTCTATTGTAAATAACTATAACTGTATCACCTAAGACTAAAGAAAGAGGCCAAAAAAAGGAATAGAACAACAATCAAATGGTGAAAAAAATTACAATTAATCAAAAGCACTGTGATTTTACTGTAGTCACCAACCATCCCAGTTTGACAGGACTTTCAGAAAACCAGAGCAATTTGGTCACCCTAATTTTTACAATAATACAAATAAAGTTATATAAACACAAGTTCAGATTTGATTTCTTTTTCTTTTATAATAAAATATGTAAAGCAGCATATATTTTGGACACATAATGTAATTGTTTTGAGCCACATTTGTTAAAATCTCAGCACCATCTCTTTATAATAAGTAAGTTATCTGGCTTCTTTTCAGCATTACAAAATAATCTTTCAGTTTTCTATAACATACATTTTTAAAAGTAGGAAAACATGCCTAAATACAATTCTGTTTCTTATTGCAATCCAGTGTTAAAATCCTTACCTGTGTCACCTCCTGTACACCAGTCATTTGGTACTTCCTCATCTTTTCAAATACTGAATGATCTGCACAGCCCCCTTGTGGACCATATTTATGAGGATAGTCTAAAATGCAAAGAAGAAACATCATTATTACCACAATGCTTAAATATTACTAAATATCCTAAAATGAGAAATAGTTAATTGTCTTAATAAATGAAAGCCATATGATGCTTATTTAGTACTTATAGGACAGGCATTATGCTAGGCATTCTAATTTCAAAAACCTGGCAGGTTCCTAAGTTTTCCCTTAATAAAGAACGATTGGTTTTCTAAGGTCTTATCATATGAATGATTTATGATTTCTTAAAAAGGACAATAATAATTCTTTATTTTACATTTACCTTTTTCAACTTTCCCCACTTGGGATATATAGAGTATCTTAATACTGCAATTTACTTCATTTTAAAACTTTTAACTATTAGAACACAGAAACTTCCTATATTGCAAACTTAAAAGAGCCCCTGAATCTAAACTATAGGAATGCTAATAAAACATTATATTTGACTTGAATTCTTATAATGAATACCAACTGGCCTCAAGGAAAAGTGATCTAGAAATATGCTCCATGGTACAGTAAAAGCATTATGAGCTTAAACGTATTCAATTTATAATTCAGATGACTATATACAATTCAGTAATCATCTGTTTTACTTTCACAATTAAACACTGATTAATTTACGCTTAACTAAATTGGTTCTATTTCCAGATAAATATTCAATTACTTTGGACAAAGTCATAAATATGTGGAAATTAAAAACATACTTTTTTAAACTTTTTTTATTGTGAAGCATAACACATACACAAAAAGCAATACATTCCCAAGTACATTTTAACTAGAACAGTTCCATGACAGTAGTTATGGGTTACAGTTATACAATTTCTCATTTTTTTTTCTAGTTGCTTCAAGATACTGGAGATTAACAGAAATATCAATAAAATGATTCAGCAGTCATACTCATTGTTAAACGCTATCTTATTTGTTATACTCCTCCTTCTGTTTAAATAACATATACAAAACCAATAAATTTCAAAGTACATCGCAATAATTTCAGAGTTCGGTATGAGTTACAATTCCACAACTGAAGATTTTATTTTTAGCTACTCTAAGTAAAAATATATGCTTAAACAAACAATGGGTTAAAAGAAGAGATCAGACGTGAACTTAGGAAATAACTTAAGGGAAATGAAAATACTACATACCAAAATATCTGGGATGCAGGGAAGGCAGTGCAGAGAAGGAAATTTATAGTTTTAAATGGTTACACTGAAGAAGAAGAAAGACTTTAAAGCAGAGTCCTAACCTCAGAACTGGATGATCAGGAAAAGAAGAACAAATTAAACCAAAAGCAAGCAGAAGGAAAGAAATAACAAAGATTATAGATTATAGTGGAGATAAATAAAATAGAAAAAAACAAGAAAGAAAGAGAGAGAGAAAATCAATAAAAACAAAGTTCATTCTTTGAAAGACCAATAAAGTTGACAAAACCTTAAAGACACTGACCAAGAAAAAAAGATGAGATACAAATAAAAAGAATCAGAAATTAAAAAGGGGACATTACTATTGACCCTACTAATAAAAAGGATTTTATCTTAGAAGAGGATACTATGAACAACTGTACACCAATAGAATAGATAACCTAGGCGAAATGGACAAATTCTAGGAACACACTACCTATACTGACTCAAGAAGAAACAGAAGATCTCAAATAAACCAACTACTAGTAAAGAGACGGAATCAACGACAACAAATCAATTACTACTAAAGACAGAGTCAATCATCAAAAACTTCCTAATGAAGAAAAAACCCAGACGGCTCCAAAGGGGATTTCTACCAAACACTGCAAGAAGACATTTGCCATTTAGCTCAAATCTTTACAGAAATGGAAAAGCCAAGAATCAAATGTATATGGAAGATATGGACTAACTATAATATACAAGCACAGAGAATTGAAGTCAACAGTCTGGGTTATCAGTTTGAGTCCTATTACAAAGGGTCCTAGATTGCAAGCTCTCAAAGCAGTCACATCTACTCTGGAGCTGTAACTATTAATTCTAAATTCTAGATGCTGACCTATTTGTGTAAAATCTGGTTGATTCCTGGAACATCAGGTATTTGTGTGACACATGAGACTCAGAGTCAGAGCTCTGAAGCGATGAAAGTTAGCATTACCCCACACAAAAACTGTTAAAAAATTTTTTCAAAAACTGATCAGATTTTGACTAGAGATATAAATGAAGCTTATCTGGATAGGAGTACTGTAAATCAGAATATAGGGTAAAGGATGATATGGCCCATCTTTTAAAACTTCACCTTCTGTGTGAAACTAAAGGAAGAGAGGTTTATTTGGTGCAAAATTTACATTTTAGGTAGCACATTATCGAATTTAACTTGGATGGTCCATTTATTCGAACACCATAATTACGTGGAATCTTGAATACAGCACAAGATCTTGTTGCTTTGTACCTGTTAGTGTGATGACCCAATACATGCCAGACTAATTTGGGTAGGGAATAAAAAAGTATTTGCAAAGTCCCTTGGCAGAATGGGGAGAAAGAAAGGAGGAAATATTGAAGTTCCTTATCAGGGGAATTCCTGATATTCTCCCAAACAATGGGGAGAATAACTACAATAAACTGATCCCTCAGTCTTGGGGCTCGCCCCTGTGAAACTATTCCTACAAAGGAGAAGCTAAGCCTACTTATAGTTATGCCTGAGAGTACCCCCCAGAGAACCTCTTTTGTTGCTCAGACATGGCCTCTCTCTCTAAGCCAACTCAGCAGATGAACACACTGCAAACCACCCTCCTGTGGGACACGACTCCCAGGGCTGTAAATCTCCCTGGCGACGTGGGACAAAACTCCCAAGACTTGCTGGGACCCGGCATCATGGGATGGAGAAAGCCTTCTTGACCAAAAGGGGGAAGAGAGAAATGAGACAAAATAAAGTTTCAGTGGCTGAGAGATTTCAAACAGAGTTATGATGTTATCCAGCAGATTATTCTTATGCATTGTCATGGTCAGGTTCATGTGTCAACTTGGGCAAGTGGTGGTTGGGCAAGTGCTAGTTTGTCTGTTGCAATGAGGACATTTCATAGAATTAAATCATGATCATGTCGGCTGCATCCACAGCTGATTCCATTTGTAATCAGCCAAAGTGCTGTGTCTTCTGCAATGAGTGACACTTAATCTAATCACTGAAAGCCTTATAAGGATTCAGAAGAGACAGCTCTTCCTGTTTCGGCTGGTGAGCCTCTCCTGTGGAGTTCATCCAGACCTTCCATGGGAATCATCGACTTCACAGCCTACTCTGCGGATTTTGGATTCTGTGTTCCCGCGGTCACATGAGACACTTTTATAAATTTTATATTTGCGAGTATTCCCTGCTGATTCTGTTTCTCTAGAGAACTCTAACTAATACATCTTGGTACCAGGAGTGGTTCTTAAGAAACAGAATCTTAAAAATGGGTTTTTATGAATGGTTTTCTACTCTGACTGGACTCAAAGACACTAAGGACTCTGATTCCCGTAATCAGAATGACACTCCCAATCTATGGAGTGAGTTGGCAAAACAGATAGTCAAAATATCACCATTCAATTCTTCTAGTGCTTCACTTGTACGAAGCCAGGCTCTGGGGGATAATGTTTTTTACACCTTTACAGAGTTTTGTAGAAATAAGAGGTATAGAGATGTTGGGTGGTTGTTGTTAGATACACTGTCTACATTAAGGGGTGAAAGGGATGGGCTTAAGGCTTCAAACAAGAAGCTTAAGTGCCATCTGAAAGATGTAGACGTTTCTATGAGTATCCTGAAGGAAAATCTTATTTCCTGTAGCCGTAGACTTGAGATCTCTGAAAATCAGACTCAGAATCTTATCGTTAGAGTAGCAACTTTACAACATAAACTGAAATCTCACTCGTGCATGGTGTCTGCCATTAAAGTGAGGGCATTGATTGGAAAGGAGTGGGACCCTGAAAAATGGGATGGTGACATATGGATTGATAATGATGTCAGGGGTGAGGTGAAACCCTAGATCATGCTGAGTCTTCTCTAGATAACCCTGTAATAGTTTGCCCTGAGGATATAACCACCCCACCTCCAGCCTGCCTTGAGGAGTTGGCCACCCAATCTCCTCCTGAAGAGATTAGCCCTAGAATGATTAATCTTGTTTCACCAGATGAAACTGCAAACGAAGGCCCTGAAGCAAATGACTTGGAAGATATTTCTTATTCTTTTCATGAACCAACCCCACCACCCCTCATTTCCTCCAGACCTATAACTAGACTAAAGTCCCAACAGGCCCCTAAAGGTGAGGTACAAAGAATCACACACGAGGAGGTACATTATACTCTAAAAGAACTGTGTGAGTTTTCCAATTTATATAGACAGGAAATCAGGGGAATATGTGTGGCAATGGATTTTAAGGGTATGGGATAATGGTGGGAGGAATATAAGGCTGGATCAGGCTGAATTTATTGATATGGGCCCACTAAGCAGAGATTCTTTATTCAATGTTATAGCTCGAGCAGTTAGAAAAGGTATTAACGTTTGTTTGGATGGTTGCTTGAAACATAGATCAAAAGGTGGCCAACATTACCTGAGGTTGAAATGCCAGAACTGCCCTGGTATAATGCAGATGAGGGGATCAAGAGGCTTAGAGAGATTGGAATGTTAGAGTGGATTTATCATGCAAAGCCTGCTCTTACACCCCAGGAATGCCCAGAGGATGCACCTTTTACCAGAACAGTGAGAAATAAATTTGTGAGACTAGCACCATTATCGCTAAAGAGCTCTGTGGTTGCACATCTCTGTAGGTCAGATATTACTGTAGGAACTGGTGTCACCGAGCTGGAATCTTTAAACACAATGGAGATGGCAGAATCCCGAGTTGGCAGAAGCCAGGTGGCAGCACTTAATCACCAAAGACAGGGTAGATGAGGCTATTATAATAGACAGCAAACTCAAAGCAGGACTCAAAATTATATGACATGCAGAGATTTGTGGCACTGGCTAGTAAATCAAGGGGTACTTAGAAATACAATAGAAGGGCACTCAACTAAATTCTTGTTCGAGCTGTATAAACAAAAGAGTTCTAGGTCAAGTGAACAGAAGTCTAACCTGAATTACAAAAACACAGAGTCATAGCCCCTTAATCAATTTTCAGACTTGAAACAGTTTACAGACCCAGAGCCCCTTGAATGAAGGGGCAGCCAGGTCCCTTTTGGGGGAGAACCCTGTTACGCTGCCACATATTTATACTGTTAATCTTGCTCCAAGCCTTCCACAAGGAGACCGATGGCCTTTTGCCAGGGTAACTGTGCATTGGGGAAAAGGAAATGATCAGATATTTTGGAGATTATTAGACACTGGTTCAGAAGTGACATTAATTCCAGGAGACCCAAAATATCACTCTGGACCACCAGTCAGAGTGGGGGCTTATGGAGGCCAGGTGATCAATGGAGTTTTAGCTCAGGTCCATCTCACAGTGGGTCCAGTGGGCCCCCGGACCCATTCTGTAGTTATTTCCCCAGTTCCAGAATGTATAATTGGTATAGACATACTGAGGAGCTGGCAGAATCCCCACATTGGCTCTCTAACTCGTGCAGCGAGGGATATTATGGTAGGGAAGGTCAAGTGGAAGCCACCAGAACTGCCCCTACCTAGCAAAATAGTAAATCAGAAGAAATACTGGATTCCTGGAGGGATTGCAGAGATTACTGTCACTCTTAAGAACCTGAAGGATGCAGGGGTGGTGATTCCCACCACATCCCCATTCAACTCTCCTATTTGGCCTGTGCAGAAAACAGATGGGTCTTGGAGGATGACAGTGGATTATCACAAGCTCAACCAAGTGGTAACTCCAATTGCAGCTGCTGTTCCAGATGTGGTATCATTGCTTGAGCAAATCAAAACATCCCATGGTACCTGGTATGCAGCTATTGATCTGGCAAATGCTTTTTTCTCAATAGCTATTAGTAAGGACCACCAGAAACAGTTTGCTTTCAGCTGGCAAGGTCAGCAATATACTTTCACTGTCTTACCTCAGGGGTATATCAACTCTCCAGCCCTATGTCATAATCTTGTGCACAAGGCCTTGATCATTTCTGCCTCCCACAAGATATCACACTGGTCCATTATATTGATGATATCATGTTGATTGGACCTAGAAAACAAGAAGTAGCAACTACTCTAGATTTACTGGTAAGGCATTTGTGTGTCAGAGGATGGGAGATAACTCCAACAAAAATACAGGGGCCTTCCACCTCAGTGAAATGTCTAGGTGTCCAGTGGTGTGGGGCATGTCGAGATATCCCCTCTAAGCTGAAGGATAAGTTGCTGCATCTGGCCCCTCCTATGACCAAAAAAGAAGCACAATGCCTAGTTGGTCTTTTTGGATTTTGGCGACAACATATTCCTCATTTCGGTGTGCTACTCCAGTCCATTTATTAAGTGACCAGAAAAGGTGCTAACTTTGAGTGGGGACCTGAACAAGAGGAGGCTCTGCGACAGGTCCAGGCTGCTGTACAAGCTGCTCTGCCACTTTGGCCATATGATCCAGCAGATTCAATGCTGGAAGTGTCCGTTACAAATAGAGATGCTGTCCGGAGCCTCTGGCAGGCCCCTATAGGAGAATCACAATGCAGACCTTTAGGATTTTGGAGCAAAGCCTTACCATCTGCTGCAGATAACTACTTTCCTTTTGAGAAACAGCTTTTGGCCTGCTACTGGGCCTTAGTAGAGACTGAATGCTTAACCATGGGCCACCAAGTTACCATGAGACCTGAGTTGCCTATCATGGGCTGCGTGTTGTCTGACCCACCAAGCCATAAAGTTGGGCATGTGCAGCAGCCCTTTATTGTAAAATGGAAATGGTATATACGAGATAGAGCCAGAGCAGGTCCTGAAAGCACAAGTAAGTTACATGAGGAAGTGGCCCAAATGCCCATGGTTTCCACTCCTGCCACATTACCGTCTCTTTCCCAGACCAGAGCTATGGCCTCTTGGGGAGTTCCTTACAGTGATTTGACTGAGGAAGAGAAAACTCGGGCCTAGTTTACAGATGGTTCAGCACAATGCAGGTTCCACCATAAACTGAACAGCTGCAGCATTACAATCCCTTTCCGGGGTGTCCTTGAAGGACAGTGGTGAGGGGAAATTCTCCCAGTGGGCAGGACTTTGAGCAGTGCACCTGGTTGCTCATTTTGCTTGGAAGGAAAACTGGCCAGAGGTACATTTGTATACTGACTCATGGGCTGTTGCCAATAGTTTGGCTGGATGATCAGGGACTTGGAAACACCATAATTGGAAAATTGGTGACTAAGAGGTCTGGGGAAGAAGTATGTGGATAGACCTTTCTCGGTGGGCTAAAAACATGAAGATATTTGTGTCCCATGTGAATGCTCAACAGAGGGTGACTTCAGCAGAGGAAGATTTTAATAATCAAGGGGATAATATGACCTGTTCTGTGGATACCAGTCAGCCTCTTTCCCCAGCAACTCCTGTCATTGCCCAATGGGCTCATGAACAAAGTGGTCGTGGTGGTAGGGATGGAGGTTACACATGGGCTCAGCAACATGGACTTCCACTCACCAAGGCTGGTCTGGCTACAGCCACTGCTGAGTGCCCAATCTGCAAGCAGCAGAGACCCACACTCAGCCCCCGATATGGCACCATTCCCCGAGGTGACCAACCAGCTACATGGTGTCAGGTTGATTACATTGAACCACTCCCTTCATGGAAGGGGCAGTGATTTGTTCTAACTGGAATAGACACATACTCTGGATATGGGTTTGCTTTTCCTGCACACAATGCTTCTGCCAAAGCTACCAGCCGTGGGCTTACAGAATGCCTTATCCATCATCATGGTATTCCACATAGCATTGCTTCTGATCAAGGAACACACTTCACAGCAAATGAAGTGTGGGAATGGGCACATGCTTATGGAATTCTCTGGTCTTACCATGTTCCTCCATCATCCAGAAGCAGCTGGATTGATAGAACAGTGGAATGGCCTTTTGAAAACTCAATTACAGTGCCAACTAGGTGGCAATACCTTGAAAGGCTGGGGTAATGTTCTCCGGGAAACTGTGTATGCTCTGAATCAGCATCCGCTGTATTGTGCTGTTTCTCCCATAGCCAGGATCCATAGGTCCAGGAACCAAGGGGCGGAAATGGGAGTGGTACTACTCACTAGTATCCCTAATGATCCATTAGGAAAACTTTTGCTTCCTGTCCCTGCGACCCTGAGCTCTGCTGGTCTACAGGTTTTAGTTCCAAAATGGGGAGTGCTTCCTCCAGGAGAAACAACAATGATTCCACTGAACTGGAAATTAAGACTGCCACCTGGTCACTTTGGGCTACTTATGCCACTGGATCAACAAGCCAAGAAGGGAGATTACATTATTGTCTGGGGTAATTGACCCTGACTATCAGGAGGAAGTAGGACTGCAACTATATCATAATGGAGGTAAAGAAGTTTTCTTGGAATATAGGAGCTCCCCTAAGGCGTCTTTTAGTACTACCATGCCCTGTGATTAAAATCAATGGAAAACTGCAACAACACAGGACTACGAATGGCTCTGAAACTTCAAGAATGAAGGTTTGGGTCACCTCACCAGTCAAAGAACCACAGCCAGCTGAAGTGCTTGCTGAAGGTCAAGGGAACATAGAATGGGTAGTGGAAGAAGGCAGTGATAAATATGAGCTTCAACCACGTGATCAGTTACAGAAATGAGGAATGTAATGCTGTTTTGTTCATGTTATACTATTAAAGTTGTAAGATATCAAGTTTAAGAATGAATATTACCCCAGGATTTGCACCCTATTCTGGAGAGATTTAATGTGTTTCCAGTTATATGCAAGACAGTTGACTATTGTTAGGTGAAAGAAAAAAATGTGTTTTATTGTTTTTTATTTAGAAATTAGGTATGGTTTAAGGTGGGATGTATAGTTGCCAAGTTGACAAGGGGTGGATTGTCATTGGCCAGGTTCATGTGTCAACTTGGCCAAGTGGTGGTTGGGCAAGTGCTGACTTGTCAGTTGCGATGAGAACATTTCATAGAATTAAATCATGATCATATTATGATTCCATTTGTAATCAGCCAAAGTGGTGTGTCTTCTGCAATGAGTGACGCTTAATCTAATCACTGAAAGCCTTATACGGAGGATTCAGAAGAGACAGGCTCTTCCTGTTATGGCTGGTGAGCCTCTCCTGTGGAGTTCGTCCAGACTCTCCATGGGAATCGTCGGCTTCACAGCCGACTCTGCGGATTTTGGACTCTGCGTTCCCGCGGTCACGTGAGACACTTTTATAAATTATATATTTGCGAGTGTTCCCTGTTGATTCTGTTTCTCTAGAGAACCTTAACTAATACATTCATTATACAGATGCGCTGGTTTGAATCTGTGATGGACCCCAGAAAAGCCATGTCCTTTCATCTTCATTCAATATTGTTGCCTGGGAGCTTTTTGATTGTTCCCATGGTGATGTGACCCATCCAATTCTGCGTTGTAACTTTTAATTAGATGGTCTCCATAGAGATGTGTCTCCATCCATTCCAGGTGGGTCTTGATTCATTTACTGGAATTCTTTAAAAAGGGAAACATTTTGGACACAGTCCCTTTTTGGAGCCACGAGAGAGCAATGAGAGAGCCACATAGAGTCAGAGACCTTTGGAGCTTCATAAAGCAGGGAGCCTGGAGAGGAAGCTATCAAACATTACCATGTTCACAATGTGCCTTTCCACTTGAGAGAGAAACCCTGAATTTCACTGGTCTTTCTTGAGGAAAGGTAACCTCTTGTTGGTACTTAATATGGACATTTTATAGACTTGCTTTAATTTGGACATTTTAATGGTCTTTTAACTATAAACTAGCAACTTAATGTATTCCCCACTTTTAAAAGCAGTTCAATCTCTGGTGTATTGCATTCTGGCAGCTAGCAAACTAGAACAATAGATATCCCTTTTTAGTTTGTGCTCCTTGTAGGGCCAGTCTCTTGTTGACAAATTCTTTCAGGACTTCGTTGCCTGTGAAAACTTTAATCTCTCCCTCAATTTTGAAGGACAATTTGGTTGGGTACAGAATTCTTGGTTGGAAGTCTTTCTCATTCAGGATCTTGAATATATCATACCATTGCCTTCTAACCTCCAGGGTGCCAGTTGAGTAGTCTGAAATCAGTCTTACTTGATTTCCCTTGTGTTGTAGTTTGCTAGCTGCCAGAATGCAATATACCAGGAATGGAATGGCTTTTAAAAAGGGGAATTTAATAAATTGCTAGTTTACAGTTCTAAGGCCAAGAAAATGCCCCAATTACAACAAGTCTATAGAAATGTCCAATCAAAGGCATCCAGGGAAAGATACCTTGGTTCAAGAAGGCCAACGAAATTCAGGGTTTCTCTCTCAACTGAGAAGGCACATGGCAAACACAGTCAGAATTTCTCTCCCATCTGGAAGGGCACATAGGGAACACGGTCAGGGTGCCTCTCTCATCTGGAAGGGCACATAGCAAACATGGCATCATCGGCTACCTTCTTCTCCTGGCTTTCTGTTTCATGAGGCTCCCCAGGAGGCATTTTTCTTCTTCATCTCCAAAGGTCGCTGGCTAGTAGACTCTCTGTTTTGTGGTGCTGCAGCATTCTCTGCTCTCTCCAAATCTCTTTCATTCTCCAAAATGGTTCCTCTGTTATAGGACTCCAATAAACCAATCAAGACCCACCAAAATGGGTGGAGAATGTCATCATCTAATCCAGCTTAACAACCACTCTTGATTAAATCACATCTCCAGGGAGATGGTCTGATTACAGTTTCAAACATATGCTATTGAATAGGGATTATTCTGCCTTTATGAAACTGGATTTAGATTAAAACATGGCTTTTCTAGGGGACATACGTCCTTTCAAACCAGTGCACCTTGTATGTAGTAGATTGTTTTTCTCTTGCCGCTTTCAGGATTTTCTGCTTCTCTTCACAATTGACAGACTGATTAGTTTGTGCCTTGGGGAAGGCCTATTTGGATTTATTCTGTTTGGAGTTCTTTGGGCTTCTTTCATTTGTATATTTATGTCCTTTATGAGAATTGGGAAGATTTCCCCCCATTATATCCTCAACTCCTCTTCGTAGCCCTTTACTCCTCTTTTCTCCTTCTGGGACACCAATGATTCTTATATTTGCACACTTTGTGTATCATTTCCTTGATTTCCCATTCAATTTTTTCCATCTTTTTTGCCATTTGCTGCTTTGAGTCTTCAAAGTCAATTATCCTGTCCTCTATATCACTTATTCTTTCTTCTGTCTCTTCAAATCTGGAGTTGTATGCCTCTAGTATGGTTTTTATTTGGTCACTAGTCTGTAATCTCTGTGATTTCCACTATTTTTCTATTTAATCTTTCAAATTCCTCTTTGTGCTCTTCTACTGTCTATTTGATCTCCTTTATGTCATTTGCTATCCCACTTATTTTATTAACTAGAGTTGTATGAACATCTTTGATTACTTGTTCCAATGTCTGTGTCTTCTGCGGGTGTTTTAATTTGGTCGTTAGGCAGGGCTATATCTATCTGCATTGTGATATGCTTAGTGATTCTCTACTGTCTTCTTCACATGTAGATATCTTGATTGATTTACTTTGGGAGTTGATTTCTTTCAGTAGTCTAAGGCCTTGTGTTTGCAGGATGGCTGTACAGCAGGGAGCAGAGCACGGGGTAGAGCACTTAGTATAGTGATTTGTTTCAGGGCAGGTATAGGCGCAGGTTGGGGATGTTACAATGATGCTTGTGAATGTGGGCACCCAGCAGCCAGGGAGGATGTAGTTGTGCAGGTGCACCAGTCTGTCATGGGGCCGTTTGTGTGCATGCACAGAGCTGTGACGGCAGCTCAGCATTAGGCCTTCATGGATTGGGTGCAGATGTGACCCAGCTGCACAGGTCAGCACTTTCTCAGAGCTGGGAAGTGAAGTTGAGGGCTGTGTGCATGTGTGGTTCTAGAATGCTATAAAGTGCGGTTCTCAGAGCTGAATGATGTGATTGGGGGCCCGTGCGCATTCGTGGGCCTGGGAGTGCCGTAAAGGGATGCATTGAGCTCAGGGAGGGTGGGGTAAGGCTGTGCAACACTATAGGCGGGGTTCAGGGGTAGCCTAGATATGGAAGTTAGTGCCTGCAGCCTTTATGCACTGGCAACAGCCTGCAGGGAACAGGGAGGGGGGCGTAGTGCTCGGGAGGTGTGCAGGAGCAGTGGGCTGGGCTGCACTTGGGGTGGGGGTGGGGAGCAGTTATGTGCACTGAGGTCTGCTGGGGCGGGAGTGCCTAGAGTGCAGGGAATGGGAGCAGGTGACATGGTTCAAGAGTATGGGGTGTGGGGTGACTCACCATTTACGGGGATAGGCTGGTGAGGGTAGCGCACCCAAGGAACACGGCCTGGATTACTTCCTAATTCTGTGTTCTTGTCTGTGCACTTCCATGGGCTCCGAAGCTCCGCACCGCCATGCCTGGCTCCAGTTTTCGACCTTTCAGTTCATGGCCTTTGCAAACAGGGCTGCCACATGTAGGACAGAAGTCTCTCCCAACAACCACATTCCCGAATTGCCACCTCAGTCACCCTCCTGCCCCTTCTCTAACTTTTTCCTGGAGAAGGACTAATCTCAAGCTACTCTAGTCAGCCATCTTCCCAAAAGTCCTAGCCTTGATTCTCGAAGATGATTGTATAACTACATAGCTTTTACAATGTGACCATGTGAACATTGTGGTTGATGCTTCCTTCATCCAGGGTATGGACAGATGAGCAAAAAAGAGAGACAAAAAGTAAATAAACAATGGAGGGGGCATAAGGGGTAAACAAAAATGGGTAGATTGCAATACTAGTAGTCAATGAAAGGGAGGGGTAAGGGATATGGGACTTATGGGGGTTTCTTTTTCTTTTTTTTTTCTGGAGTGATCATGGTGATGAATACACAACTATGTGATGAGACTGTGAGCCAATGAGTGCATACTTTGGATGGAATGTATTTGAGTAAAGATGAAATATTTAAAAATTTTAAAAAACATTTACATAGAAAAGTAAGGAGGCCCCAAACAACTAAAGCCAACTTGAAAAAGAATGGTGTTGAAGGATTCACACTTCAATCTTAAAACTTATTACTTCGCTACACTAATGAAAACATCATGGTACTGGTACAAGGATAGATACATAGAATAATGGAATCTAACTGAGAGCTCAGAAATCAGCCCTCAAATTTATGGCCAACTGGTTTTATTTTTTGTGTTTTTTAGTTTTTTAATTTTATTTTTTTAAACACCAAAAAACACCAAACACAAACATTCCTATTCTGATCATTCCATTCTACATATATCAGTAATTCACAATATCATCACATAGTTGCATATTCGTCATCACAATCATTTCTTGGAACATTTGCATCTATTCAGAAAAAGAAATAAAACGAAAACAGAAAAAAAATTTATAATACCATATCCCTTACCCCTCCCTTTCATTGATCATTAGCATTTCAAACTAAATTTATTTTAACATTTGTTCCCCCTATTTATTTTTATTCCATACGTCCTACTCGTCTGTTGACAAGGTAGATAAAAGGAGCATCAGACACAAGGTTTTCACAATCACACAGTCACACTGTGAAAGCTATATCATTATACAATCATCTTCAAGAAACATGGCTACTGGAACACAGCTCTACATTTTCAGGCAGTTCCCTCCAGCCTCTCCATTACATCTTGAATAACGAGGTGATATCTACTTAATGTGTAAGAATAACCTCCAGGATAACCTCTCAACTCTGTTTGGAATCGCTCAGCCATTGACACTTTGTCTCATTTCACTCTTCCCCCTCTTAGTCGAAAAGGCTTTCTCAATCCCCTGATACTGAGTACCAGCTAATTCTAGGGTTTTTCTCAATCCCTTGATGCTGAGTCTCAGCTCATTCTAGGATTTCTGTCCCACGCCACCAGGAAGGTCCACACCCCTGAGAGCCACACCCCACGCAGACAGGGGGAGGGTGGTGAGTTTGCTTGCTGTGTTGGCTGGACAGAGAAGCCATATCTGAGCAGCAAAAGAGGTTCTCCTAGGGGTGACTCTTACGGCCAACTAGTTTTTGACAAGGTAGAAAAGACTATTCAATTGGGAAAGAAAGAAGAGTTTCTTTAAAAGTCGTGCTGAGAAAATGGAATCACCATTTACAGAAAAAAGGAAGAGCCCTACCTCACACCGTCCACAAAAACGTAACTCAAAATGACTTTAACATCAGAGCTAGAATTATTAAACTACTTGAAGAAGATGTAGGGAAGCATCTTCAAGACTTGAATCAAGCAATGATTTCTTAAGAGTTTATACCCAAAGCACAACCAACAAAAGAAAAAAATTGATAAATGGGGCCTCATCAAAATTAAAAACTTTTGCACCTCAAAGTGTGTTGTGAAAATAAAATGACAACCTACCTGATGGGAGAAAATATTTGGAAAGTATAAATCCGATAAAGGTTTAATATCCAGAACACAAAACAATATCCTTTGGTTTAACAATAAAGACAAACAGCCCAATTAAAAACGAGGCAAAAGACTTAAACTGACATCTCTCCAAACAAGATAGAAAAATGGCCAGAAAAAAACATGAAAAGGTGACAATCATCATTATCCATCATGGAAATGAAAATGAAAACCACAATGAGATATCATTTCACACCTGTTAAAACAGCTGCTATTTTAAAAAAAGAAAGAAGGAAAATTAAGTGTTGGAGAAGACGCGGAGAAATAGGGATACTCATTCATTGTTGGTGACAATGTAAAATGATGCAGCTGTTTGGCAATTCCTCAGAAAGTTACCTGGTAATCCCACTACTAGGTATATACCCCAAAGAACTGAAAGCAAGGACCCAAGTACTTGCACACCAATATTCATAGCAACAATATTCACAACTGCCAAAAGATGGAAGCAACCGAAGTGTCCACTAATCAATGAATGGACAAATAAAGTGTGGTATGGATAAATAGAATGGAATATTATTCAGCCATAAAAAAGGAATGAAGTCCTTCTACATGTAACAACATGGGTGAACCTTGAAGACAACATGGTGAGTGAAATAAGGCAGACACAAAAGAACAAATAAAGTATAATCTCACTAATTTGAAACAATTAGAATTTTCATAGAGTGAGATTCTAGAATATAGGTTACCAGCAGATGGTGTGGGGATAGGACAGGGGAAGTTAAGGCTTAAAGTATAGAAGGTTCCAATTTGGAATGATGGAAATGTTTTGGTATAGGATGGTGGTGACAGCAGCACAACATTGTAAAAGCTATTAACAGCACTGAAATATGTATCTGAGTATTATTAAAAGGGGAAATTGTAGATGATATATGTGGTAATAGAATAAAATTTTTTTTTTTAATTCTTACTCTTTTATTAGATTTGGTCAATGTGCATGTCATAGCAACATTTAAAAAAAAAAAAAAAAAAAAAAAGTAAAGGGAACAGACATACATCAGCAACCAGAAACCAACTCTTCAAAAAGAGTGCCATATCAGTTATAGCAGTTTTGCCCAATGATGGAAATGTTCTGTTTTTACACTGTTAAGTAATACAGACATTAGGCACAAGTCACATGTGGCTTATAACCACTTGAAATGTGGCATGCTACAGAGCTAATGAATTTTATCTTAAGTAAATTAAATTAAATTTCAATATCTACATGTGGCTGATGGCTACCTTATTAGTCAGGGCAAATACTGAGAAATATGGACAGCAGCATCATTGTGACAACTATGCTACATTTCAATTAAAATCAGATCAAATGCAATCTGTCATCCACATCTCATTTACACTCTCCTTCCTCCTTTCTTTCCACTATTAGTCCATTCATCCAAATGTTTAATGAATGTCTGCTGAAAGCCAGGCACAGAGCTCAGGATACAAAGTCAAAACAGACTTCACAGAGCTTAGAGTGCTCTAGGATCACTGCCATATCAGAGTTAAGTTTAGTGAAAAATATAGTAAAAGAGACAATCTAAGTCTGTGTCTTTGTAAAATGAGGAAGCTTTGACAAATAAAGGTTTGAGGTGAAGGATGTATAATGTATATGTGAACAAGTCAGGGAGACAGACTGAGGAAAAGACATTTCAACAAGTTTCCATTTTGAAAATACAGTATAAATACAGTATGGGCAGATGAGTAAAAAATATGGATAAGAAATAGACAAATAATAGGGGGAACAAAGGTTAAAATAAATTGAGTAGACTGAAATACTAGTGGTCAATGAAAGGTACTGGTAAGGGGTATGGCATGTATGAGTTTGTTCTTTTTTCTTTCTTTTGCTGGAGAGATGCAAATGTTCAAAATAATGACCACAGTGATGAATACACAAATATGTGATGATATTGTGAGCCACTGACTATAACCATGTCAAGAATGTTTATATGTCAAGAACGTTTGTAAGTTTGTTCATTGCTTATAATAAAAATGCTTTTTTAAAGAACTGATTGATTCTTTTTTTTATAAACTTTTTT
>PVIY010013924.1:30837-52388 GCA_004026745.1 Myrmecophaga tridactyla | reverse complement strand
ATAAATACTGCTACAGTGAGAATCTTTCACAAGTATCTTTGTTCACACACATGGGCACTTCTGCAGCATAAAAGTCTAAAATTGATTTCTGGGATCACTTTGTGTACATTTTAAATTTTGGTAGATATTTGAAGATTGTCAGCCAGAAGTTCATCATCAATTTACACGTTAGTCTATAGTTTGCAGTAAATATGTAACCAGGCCATACATTTCACAGCCAATATCAAATGAAAACAAAAATCCATGCTTGCTGTGTTACTGAAAACTTTGGCTGTGTCCTTTTCTGCCTTGATAAGAAGGACCAAATTTTAAACGGATAACCAGGAGATTAACAAATCATGTATTTCTCTTTAGAGAGGGAGATTTTGTTACCACTTTTCTGGAATTCTTTAAAAAAGTGGAAGACCTACATCAGAGATGGTTGTTAATCCCCACCGCTCTTTTAATCCTGCTGCTATGTTTAGCAGGATTTCAGCAAACGCTAAAACTGGAGCTGGATTGCATTTAAAAGAAAACAAATTATAACATTACCTCCAGCAAAATTCACCCACAATGTTATATTACTCACTCCTGAGTGGATTAAACTGCTCTTAACTCTTAGCTGAATTTGTCAAGAACATTTCATAAATCAGTCATTCTGTGTGAGTTTTATATTTGGGAGATAGATATCAACCATTTTGCCTGTTTGCACAAAAACCCCATTTGTATTTCCTTTTTAAAGCCTCAGTCAATGAATTTAAGTTAATATAGTTAAACCACCATGTATTTCAAATATATCATGCAGTTTTTGTTTAGAAATTGGCATTGCAATTTATAAGTTCTCAGATAGAATTCAGGAGGCCTTCATTTTAATCCTGATTGTGTCATTCGCTAACCATGGTTTCTAGGTGAGTCACTTAAATGTCCTGTACTCGAGTTGTCTATCTAAATGCAATTGGTTGGAAAGGATTCTGGCCTTGGTCCTTTGGTTCCATGTTAATTCTAAAGGTTAAGATACACACTTTTTCTTTACAACAGCAACAAACTCTGAAACAGACATGCACCACATCTTGTAAAAATAAGCAAATTACTGAAAGGAACCATCTGATTTTCTTAAACAACAAAGCTCACCATGGTGGTGAAGAGCATGGACTTTTGAGTCTCTTAGAAGGAGTTTTAGGTCCCTTGGCTTCTAAAAGAAATACTGTTCAATGAGTTGGTGGGAAAATAAACATTGGGAATATATTGGCCCATGGTTCTGAGGCCAAACGAAGTTCAAAATTGAGGCATCAGCAAGACATTGCTTTCTCCCAGAAGACTATCCTTCTGCAGCTGTCTGCTGGTGAACTTTGGTTCTTGGTTTTTCCTTCACATGGCAGTGCACATGGAGACATCTTCTTTCTCTTGCAGGCTCTGTTGACTTCCAGCTTCTGGTTATTTCCTGTGCTTCTCTTTCTATGTCCAGTGTCCTTGGTTTATTAGGGCCTTAGCCATATTGGATTAAGGCCCACCTCATTCGGTTTGGGTAAATCTTAACCAAAAACATCTGCAACGGTCCTATTTAAAAATGGGTTCACACTCAAAGGGCCAGGGTTTGGGATTTGAGCATACCTTTTGTGGGGGACACTATTCCATCCCCACCAGTGTATTAAACAAATGTGTCAGTAAAACCCAATATTCAACAACACAGCCAGTGTTCATTAATATTAGTTGTTAGAATCTTTGTTGTTATGCTTCATCTCTGAGACATCAGGTATTAGTCTTTATCATATCCTGTGTCAACTCGACCTAATTTGTCAGACAATGACAATGAAATTTATCAATGTCCCTCTTCCTTCAGCCAAGCTGGTTATTTGCTGAGCAAGTTGTATTTAGAGCTCCAGATTTCTAATCAAAGATCTCTTCTCAAAAAAAAAGAGAGAAGAAAAGAAAGGGAAAGTAAGTAAGAAGAAAAAGGAAAAGCCTACCAATACAAAGAGCTGTCTCTCAGAACAGAACATCATCTGGGAGGAAGGGCTTTACTAGTTAACAAAATTCTAAAGCGCGTTTTCTTTCTCAAGTCCATCTGGGTGAACCTGAAATTTTCACAAAAGTTATCTTCAGTAAACACATTGTTGAACCCTTTCCCTCATTTAATGAGATGTTTATTCAAGAACTGCTTCCTCATGAAGGGATGGAAGTTGTGACAAATAAGTGATTTGGAACATTCCTGAGATTTGTGAAGAAATATTGGTTTAGAGTAGTGATAAAGTGCAAATGTGTGGGATCATTAAATAAACTGAGATAAAAAAAAGTTTAAAGTTACACAATTAAGAGTTAGAAGAATTTTAAACAATCTGAGCATTTGGGCAAGTTTCCACATATTCCATCAGTATCAGAAAATGGAGCAGGTAGGTTGAATTCAATTATACTTCCTTTTTAATTTCTTATCAGGGCTAAAACTCAACCTTAAATGGGCTATATATCTGAGAGCTTTTCGAAGTTAATTTCTTCACTTGAGAAGTCTACTGAAATTTTTTAATATTTATATGTTCAGAGCTTCTTAAATCTCCTTATAAAATTTTAAATTAAAGCCAACGGGGTTTTTTAGAAGAATAATATAATTTAGAATGATAACATGGAATCAAGATGAAATAAGGAATGCGTTTAATTTCCTATTAGGGATTTTTAAAGGATGAATTGAATAAATATGGCATTTGTTATGAAATAAAATTTTCTCTTGAAATTTTGCTAATGTCTGTTTTGTGTACTAGACTCAAAGACTTCATTAAAAATGTTAGCCTTTCTTTCTTCCTTTTGTTATTCTATCAAGTTGTTACTAAATCTTCTAGTGAGAGACAAATTGTCATCCATTATTTGGAGCATAAAATGGTAGAAAATTTGGGGAGGATCATTTAGGACAATGCAAAAGAATTTTTAAAAACATTTATACTATCTGATACAGTGTCTGCTTCTTAGGTTAGGTCAATTCTAAAGAAATGATAAAAATGTCCCCAGTATAAAAAAAGATTTATGAAGGAATTTATGCACCATTCCATTTATTTACAATAAATTATACTTATATCACCTAAAAGAGATAGTCTGTAAAGGTTTATAAACTATCTTTACTCAGTGAAGTGTTACAAAGTTATAACATCATCAACTATTATGGAGACATTTTAATGACACATTTTAAGAAATTAAGTGAAAAAAATAAGATACAAATATATATGATTTCCTCTGTACCAAAAAGTTAATATATACGCAAATCCCAAATTCTTATTTATTTCTTCTGTAATATATTATTAAAGGTAATTGTTATGTTTTTCTTTGAATGTCTCTGTATTTTCAGGATATCTTGTCCATATAATCTCTATTGTTCAGAAAATTTTCTTTAAGGAAGTTTACAAATGTCATGTCCTCTTAAAGCAAGACAATCAAATAAAAAATGTTATTATTCACTGGTACCTCAAGGGTACAAGACATTGTTAAGTGTAGGGCATTATACCCAGATATCCTTAGTCTTAAAACCAAGCACGGCTAACTCCTACCCTTCTTCTAGCACCTCACACCTTCTATTGTTGGCATGAGACTCATCCTAGGTACCAGAATGAGGGTACTTCCGTGGCTTCTTTTATTTTATGATTTCTCATTTCTACTATTTCTTGATTTTTTAGGCTCTTTGCTTAAATTTCCTTCCTTTAGCCTATAGAAAATGTTTACTTTTATTTGCTGCAGATAGCCAGATAGCCTAGATCACCTGGCCCCCCTCAGTGGTCCTTTCTAAGTTGACATAGTACAACAAAGCAATCAGATAGGAAACTTGTTTATGATCTTTTCTTGGTCAGTGCCCACATACATAGTTTTGAAACTTAGGCAGGAAATTGTGGAACATGGGACAAGGATGAAAACGTAACACACAAACCAATGTCTATATATATATAAATTACCCATCAAACAAATAAACATCATTTAACAACCTGGAAATCCAGGTTCTAATTGTTTAGTTCCAGGATCCTCATGATGTCAAGGTGGAATGTGGCAGTACAAGGGGAGGTGATTCTGGCTTGTCTTAACCTGTATGCGCTAACCCTACCCTTACCCCTCTTCCCCCCAAAATGCCTCCACTTGACCACCCCTGGGTTTAAGCTTTTTCCACACGCACAGTGCAATATGCCTGGCAGAAGAGGACCTTACAGCTTTGGAAGTGTGATCGGAGCTGTTTGCTGGGGAATTCCAAACCTAGTCTAGCATCTAGTTTAGAAGATTTGGTATCTTAGGTTCCCAGCTGCTAAGAGAAATACTACACCAAGAGTGGGTTTAACAGGAGGAATTTATTGGCTCATGGTTTCAAATGCAAAAAGACTTGCTTCCTTCCTGGATTGGTATTATTCCAGTGTTGACTTGCCACAATCCTTGGGGTTCCTTAACTTGAATCCCTGCCTCATGTCATATGGTGATGTCCTCTCTCTCCTTTTCCAGGTTCCTTTGACTTCCAGCTCCCTAATTCTCTTTGTAGTTTTCTTTTTTATGTCCAATTTTCCTTTGCTTATAAAAACTTCAGCCATATTGAATAAAGGCCCACATTCATTCAGTTGGGCCAGACTTTAACTAATAACAACACATACAAGTTCCTGTTTACAAACAGGTCCACACGTATAAGTACGGGGGTTAAGATGTGAGCATGCCTTTCGTGGGGGCCATAATCCAATCCCCAGCAGTGAGCAAGGGCTATGAGCATTCACATCTTTTGGCCCTGAGGACTCCTTTCCCTTTCTGTAAGGATGCACACAATGGAGGGTCAAAGTCAAATCCTTGAATGCAAGGGCATTCCTCCACAGGTGATACTAAGTCTATATTCTTTTTGTACTTAATGCAAGAACATGTAACCACGAGTGAGGCAAATTTCCTAATTTACATCAACAGAAACACAGGATTTACTTTCCCTCATTGAATTAGCTGAAAAGCCTATTTTATTACCTGTCAGCATTCTTCTGCATCTTGATTACTCAACCACTGATCTGCGCTTTTTCCTGCTTCAGCTCCCTGAGCATGCTTTATGTCTACAGTCATGGCATCAACATCAGTGAGAAAAGATGGGTAGAGAAGGACTTCAGTCCATGCTCAAAGAATTTGTTGTATTTGCCACTGGGAGAAAAGAAACTTAGGAAAACACTCTATCTCTTCAAGACCATGATATAATATTTATAAATTACCAGAAGACGGATTACGTGAAATAAGTGTATCAAACCATTTTGTTTTGTATTCATGATGCTTTACAAGGGAGCTAATTTATTCCTAATTAGTCAGTGATGTGGTTAACAAGAAGAAAAACATTTAAAATAAAATTGGAAGGGAAATTACAATTCTATTTCAGGTTAATCACTACAAGATGTGGTCTAATACACTATGCTGAAAATATGAACTGGGGTATTGTTATCATTCAGCAACTAACAGCCATTTTGTTTTAAAATTTTAAAATTGTGCTCACTTGCAAAAAAGCTTTACTATTGTGTGTTTGAACAACCTAGAATGGTGAGGAGTCTACATTCATCCCAAGAAAGAACAAGGGTATAAGGAGAACTAGAAAAACATGAAGGCAACCTGAGTTCATGTATTCATAATAAAGACTGGTTTTGAGTGTGCTAAGTCAAATCTAGTAGCTTTACACATTCCGTTTCTAACTTCGTGAGATATGTACATGCATATGTATGCATGCGTGCATATCCTACTTCAAGACCAAGGATATTGGCTGAAAATGCTGCATTCAGGGGGACTTCTTGCTAACATATGGATTGAGATGACGTAAACAACCACAACAATATTTCTGGTCTGACTGTGGTCAACTTTAATTGGTAATTATTCTATTTATGATCTTTCACTTTAATTGGTTCTGGACAGTGGTATTTTTAGCTGGGTCTTAGCTAACTGACATTCTCATCGTGCATGCTTTCTGCATCAGTAAAATGTCTAACCTTCAAGAAATCAGGAACTAAACTGGGTATATTAAGCATGGAAGAAGTTTATGGTATATCAGGAATTCATGGCATCCATCAGAGTCTGGACAACTTATGTGGAAATTTAAGAAGGAACTAGGGCATTTATAGAATCCAACATTTAGGAAGAACAATGATAGCTTCTTAGGAGAACATCATGGACAGGATGCTACAGCACAAGGCACCTTTGTATGCCCTTGTCATTACAGAGAATAAATCCTCAGGCTTTTTTTGGTCACTCATTCCATAAAAATGTCTAAGAAAGGGGCATTTTAGTAGTTGAATTTTGTCCATGTGCTGCCAGAAGGCAGAGAGTCATAGGCTCTTTCTGCTTTATTTTCAGAAGAGGGAGTTATGATGCTATATACCTGCAATATTTCAGATATTATACAACAAATAAGAACGGCAGTTAAAGATGGAAAGCCTTAATTGGTAAATGTTAACCACCCGGTAGCTGTCATCAGTTTTTAGATCTAACTACCCCATATTCCCCTCCTTTTCCCCTCACTTCACCTTCAAATCCCAGATTATATGTTCAGTACCTGACATGACCTTTCCTTATAATTTATCATTTACTTAACTACTGTTTTTGAGGTGCTACTATGTATAGATATTGGTATTTCATTCTCAACATCTTCAAACTAAACTCATCATTTCTGGACTCAATTCCTGCATCTTCTTTTTATGTATTTTATTTCTTAGTCTCAGATGACATCATCCATTTGAGATTCATTCTGGAGAGTTCTCTCTCCCTCTTCTAGTTTAAGACCATATCATTTTGGTTTTACCTTCCTAATATTCCTGGAATGTCTACCTCATTCTTTATTTCTGCTCAATAAGTTTCGTTCAAATTAAATACATGTGGGTATTATTTTATTTCAAATTTTTCATTTGGTCCATGTTTCTATGTGTTTGTAAACCAACAGCAATATAATCAGTCAAAGAAATTGTATTTTACCCTATGCTTGTTAAATGCTAATTAAAGGGCAGTCACAAAAAGAGAAAAGTATCACATAATTAAAGTCTAACAACAATCTCAAATTTTGTTTTGTGTTTCCATTTTGGTGGGTGGTGATGAAGACAAAGTGAAATAAATATTAATGTCAGTACAATTTATGCAGTCTATATATTAAAGACAATTATGTTATATTAACATTATTATGGAATTTATGTCTTCAAAACCAGGCAGTAATGAGTCAAGGGCAAGTGGGTCTAACTCTGTACTTATCCCAGTATATGGAATAAAGCATGAACTTAAATTGTTTTAGAAGGAATTGAATAAAAAGTGGAATACTGACCAGTAGGCTCTTTGCCTTAAGTCAAGACAGAATAATCTGCCATTAAATATTGCTCTCAACTTTTTTTAAGTTTAACTGTAAATTAAATTGCTGTAATAAAGGACATTTGAGAATTTTGGTTTTTAATCATTTTTGAGATATCCATCTAGTTTTCTATTATATTCTTCAGTTATTTTTCAATTTCATCAGCTAAGGCATAGCTATTACATAAATAGCCCTTATGATCCTAACTTTGATACCAAGATATTAGATTTTCTAGCTGAAGGCCTTTGCAGAGCTGAGAGAACTCTTTGTCTTAGGAAATACTTAGAGTGTGTTTCCTACAGCATGGAAATATGGACAGCAACCAATAACATGCTGTTTTACATTTAAACTAATATTTCTTTATATAAGGGACATTCCCTTGGAATGATTGGAGAAATATTCAGGCTCTGGATGTATAAAAATACAATCAGAAAGTAAAATATGCCATAATGTTTTTAAAAGACTCATTCTAAGGAAATGAACAAAAATATACTTTATCCCTTACTGTGTAAACTGACAGTATTTTAGAGCTCCAGCCAATACCACAGATCCTGTCTATTAAATGTTAAGTCTCTACATCCTGAACAGTTTATCTGTCTATCAGAGGATAAGGCTACACTAATCCCCCCTGTAGGATTGGAAATGAAATTGAAAGGTGTGCTGGGGAAATTTGCCCTTTTGGTTTAAAGCATAGATCTCATAAAGCCTTTTTACCACAAAGTAGGATTGCTTATTCTTCAAATGTGGATGATAGGGTGGACACTAACTAGCCCCCCTCCTTTAATTCAAGGATATATGGATTCTCTTAGAATATATTTTTAAATGTCTAAAACACTCTGGTGTTCATATATATTCTAGATCTTTCATTTAGTCAGAGCTTTGTAAATCTCTGCTTTCCAAACAAATTGGCATCAACTTTAAGAAGTCCTAGAGATTGATTTGGGCACAATCACTTTACAATCAAATACATCCTTTTAAATGTGTTTAATCCATCCAGTGACAAAATATTTGAAAAATTTAAGGCACATTATTAAAGATTTATAGAATTAAGGTATATTGTGAAATACAATTAGGTAGCAATTTATTTACATACATATCTTTTCTATTTGACATGATATGGTAAAGCTGAATTAAAAGTTTTAATCAAATGCTACCATTTTGTTATTTGCTCCATTTTCTACTCTTGATCATGATGCTACACCATCAACTATGAATATCAATTACCAAGGTTAACTTTTACCTGAGGTTTTATTAGAACTACTGAAATTGATACCCTAAGTCCTTACCAAACCAAGTGGTGTTTAATTTACGATTACCTGATACCTTCTCTGTGGCTTTTTATTTTGATATTCACATTTCTCCATTCCCTTGAATTATATGAAAATTAGATGGTTTCTTGAAGGATGTGCTAGGTTTTTATAGGAAATATCAGTGATCTTAGATGATGTTTTGTTTCATTCTGAACTCTAAGAGTAAGTAATTTTAAGAGGACTTCATGCATTTTACTCCCTAACCATGTCAGCATTTTGGTTATCAAATAGCATTTCCTGGGATAAGGGATACCTCTGTTAATGGCATTATAAAACATATCATAAATATTATGCCCCAAGAGCAGCCAGCTGGGTTAAAACCATTAAAAAGCCACTACTGGCACATTTATGACAGGGGACATCCTATTGGGCTGGAAATTAGTAAATTGATGCAAAATGTTAGTAATTAGCACTAACATTTTTCAGTGACCTCTGAAAATTAAAAAAAAAAAAAACAGCTGTTGGCTACTTGAAAGAGGTTGTCTAGTTGCTGAAAAATATTTTAAATGCCATAAATAAAAATGCTAGAATCCCATGGGTAGAAAAGGCCTTACACCATTTGAATGTGGAATTAGATCAATAAACTTAAAGGCTAAATGATGACCACCCTCTAGCCTCACAGTGCTTCTTTGTGTCACCCTCAATTGACTGTTACTCTTATTGATTGTTACCGCTGCTTATTACCTGATCTAACCTTCAGCTTCATCATATGGCTGGAATCACTGATATGAGAGAAATGATACAGAAACTCTTTCTCTTGAAATGGCTAGAAGGATTGAGGTAAAACCTTCATAGCTCTTTTCCCTTTGATTTTTCCAATGACTGTCCTTCGAACAAGATCTCTGATCTCTGGTTTAGCCATGCATAAAACTGATCTTTCAATATGCTTTACTTTAAAGGATTACAGTGAAGCTCACACCAGCTGTTTCCAGTTCTTATATAAATTATATATTTGTAATACCCTTAAGAAATAAGATACAGACATTTACATGCACACAGATCATGTCAGGAAAGGGAAGAGACAAGGTACGGTAGTTAGAATATGTAAAGTCCTCTGGAAGAGAAATTGGATGACCTGAACTAATTTAATTTTTCTAAAGTAATTTACAATAAAATGGTCAATAACAAAGACATATGACCTAAACACAACATTTCTCAAGATCAACAGCAAATTCACCTTTGAGCAGCATACGGGTTTTCACATATTCATGTCATATGTGATACTCTCTGCATCCATGCATGGCATTCTGAAAAAAAAGACTCAATAATATTTAAGATTTCAAATATGATTGTAAAAGTCAGAAAGGATGTAGTTGTATTCAAATTCTTAAGGACAATATTTAAAAATAATTTGGTAGCTAAATATAATTGCACGCTTCTATATCTTTCTTCTTAAAATTAAGCAAAGAAAAAATAACTGATATAACTTAATATGACAAGATAACTTGAATGCTGGCATCAACAACTGGCAGGCTTAAAAATATTTTTTCTAAGAATAAGATATTGGCTACCCAAAAAGACCCCTAATTCTAAGGAATTGATGGAGGAGTTGTAGAAGTTGGAAACAAAGGCAGAAAAGACCAACATCAAACCAGAAATACAAAGTCCAAAGACCTTTAAAGAATGCTAGTTACAAACACATTTTCAATAAATATTGCTGATATGTACCCTTGTGGGATTTTCCCCTTTAACATATGTTAATAAGTTAATTAGAAAATTTATTAAATTATTATTATTTCCTGAGAATACAACTGTGAACGTGAAAATTATAAGATCTGTCCCTTTGAAGCTGACATTCTAGTAAGCAAGACAGTCACATATAAAAAGAAAATCACAAATATCCATGATAAAGTTTTATTAGGAAACAAAGAAAAGGCTGAGATGAAGTCTAATCATAGAAGAAATGTTTGAAATATAAAATGCTGGTTAATACGGATAGCGAAGCCTTTCTGTGGAGGAGGCATTTAAACGGAGGCATAAAGGATGAGAAGGCGGTGCCTCGGGGCTGGGGAATGAATTTCACTTCCCCTTTCTTTGAATTGGATTGTAACAGAAGTGCCTACAAAAGTAACTTTAGCTGAAGGAGTACTTTTTATTTGTTTCCTTGGAGGTGAGAAAGAATACCAAAAAAATAAATATTGAATGTTTATTGAACACTTACAATATTGTATTCAACCTGATTTCTGTCCTTAAGGAGACTATAATCTGAGGACACAAAATTACTAAATAGCAAATAGAGAAGACATAAAGTACAAGGGATGTGATACTGATTTATAGGAAAACCCAACTATAAATGAATTCTGTGTTATGACCCCCTCAATATAGCTATGGATCCCTAGATAAACCTCAAAGAGAGATCTAATTTCTGTTGGGCAGAGATTATCTTCCATAAACCACCCAAAGAGAGTGAATAAATCAGAACATATTTAACATGGAATTCAAATCAGTATATTATAGTAGTAGGATCACTGAATTAGGGATCAGATGATCTGGGTTTTGACTGATAATAAGTGTGTGCTCTTGGTTGAGAAGTCATAATGATTCCTTACCTCAGTTTCCTCACCTATAAAGAGAGATCATACACTTTCGCTCCTACCAAAAGGGATGCTGTGAAGATTTAATGAGCTAAAATGTATTTGTCCAAATAGCATAGATATAAACCCATGAAAATAATGATGATGATAATGATAAACTTACTGAGTATTAATTTAGTATCGGGCACTGTACAAAATATTTGACATGCATTGTTTTTCCTTTTACAATGAACCTGTCAACAGCCCTATCCATGTTCAGAAAAAGAAGTAAAAAACAGACAAAGTAAGTAATTTTCCTAAAGTCTCTTCTCTCTTAACTAGCACAGACAACATTTAAAAGTATATTTTTCTGTTGCTTAATCATGTTTTTCATAAATTAAGGATGATAAGGCAATACTCATTTTATTAGAAATGACATTACAATGCTAGTTCTTGTTGAATGTACCCCAATATCTGAGTCTTACCTTGTCTGCATTTGGTTTTCTAGAACTGAATGCATGTAATCAACCACATTAAAAATGAAAAAAGATTTTATTTTTAATGTGATTGATTGATTGCTAGATTTTACTGAAGAAATTTTGCTTACAAATATATCTATCTGGATTTCAGAGATCATTTGAAAAAGCCTTTTGTAGAGACCCTTAAGGAGAAATAGGTATGTTCTGATGGTATAACTGCATGAATTTACTCAAACCATGCTAATGGAACTACGCTGGTGAGGAGGAAGAGCCTGTGCTCAGGCAGTTCCTGGTGACAGCGATTTATGATTGCCTCAGACCCGAGGACGCACAGGTGAGGTTCATACATGTGGTAAGAATGGCACCGTCACTGGACCATTTGAGTACCTGAGCTTTCATTTTTGGCTTGACCCACTGTGCTGCCTTTGGGAATTCTTGTAGCCTTTCTGGTTCTCAAATCTCTTTAAAGCAAGAGGGTCTGATCAATAATAATGTCCCTTTTCTTTCAGCTTCTAAATTTTAAAATCCTACAACTGCCTATTTTCTCATGTTTATTTGATGGAGAACGGAATGTAAAGAAAATCGTCTATGAAAGGAACTCCAAATATCAGGAGAATGGATTAGATATCCTATGACCCATGTGATGACGTATTAACTGTTACATACATTACTATGTTAAATATGTAATATATATAAACTGAATTAACTACATTACATAGTAACTAGATATATGCTTATTACATATTCAAATCGTGCATTTAGTTCCAGAAAACTAAATACAGACAAGACAAGACAAGACTCAGATATTGGGGTATATTCAATGAGAACTAGCATTGTAATGAGATTTCTAAAGGGAAGTTTTTTTTTCTCTGAGTAAATTAATAAGCATTTTTTTGACATTTTTGCATATTTTTTAATGCTAAGATACATCCTAAACTGTATACATACTTGATGATTGCTGACTGAATGTCCACTAGAAAGTAATTTTTGTGAAGACAGGACTGGCTCTTTGTTTTGGGCATTGTGGAATTCTCACCACATACAATGTAGCTTCTTGCATTATGAGTGGTAATAGGTGTCTGTTGAATGAATGAATAATATTGAATGATTACATGCCTCTTACAATGTGACAGAAATTATTTTAATAAGTATTTAAGTCCATACACCAGCACCATATGAGCTAGGCACTATTGTTATCCTCACAGTTTTATCTCATTTAACTCTGAAACTACATTTTGAAATAGGTACTGCTATTATCAGTTCTTATGTATGCACAAGGAAAACGAGGCCAAGAAAGTAAAATATGCTTCCACAGGGTATAATGGTCAGAAATTAAGAATTAAAAGAACAACTGATCCTCATGAGATTATTTATGATCTACGTGCCTTTATCTGACAATCAGACTTTATGAGCACTCTTGGGAGAGGAAAGTAGAGATTTTGAAGACACAGAAATCTGTGAACAGTTTTGCAGAAAAATATGAAAAGAATTTGAAATCCTTGAGGAAATGTATCTTATACACATAAAAACCTCTAGGTAATGGATCAGTTATCCCAACTGGATGAGTGGGTGGAAGTTATGGGTAGCGATTCAGAGTTGAGTGTGAGGAAAGAAACCCTAATTGTCAGCACTGCCTAAAACCTGAAGTGGTGATTGGATCTGAGTTCACTGTCACTGGAGACGCTCAAGCAGTCTCGATGTTTCAGAGGACAATTGAATCAGTACAAAAGGACAAACCAATTAATTTCTTTCTGTGGTCTGATGCATACATGTTAGGATTTTTAATTTCTTAAATTTTAAAACTTAATTTCACGAAAATTCATACTAATTGAAGGAAAATTTAATTGACAATTTTCTAATAGTACAATTTAAAAAGACCTTTTAAGTGTTTGAAATCCCTCTGTGTTAAGATAAAGAAAGCAGTGATAACTTTACAATAGTTGAGTCTTTGAAGGTTGATGAAATTTTATCAAGTCTCTTGAGCTTTGTGAAAAAAGAATCTGTCTGTAGCTTTCTTATTTCATATTCCAAATGCAAAGCAGCCAAAGAAGCTTTATTTTCCACTTTGTTCTCAGTTTTCCTTCTTATATGTGCCAGCTGAGTATGAACAATATAGGGGTATGAGTCTCAAGACACAGCTAATTGCAGAAAACTTGACATTGCTCTACATGTCTTCTAATTAAAAATAGTCAGCTCCATAGGGAGATTTCACTCTACACACAGTTAGTGACTTAATTTAGCTGCTACTTATTTACTTATTTCAGAACAAATCTGTCTTGTGTCTGAATAAGGAAAGCATGTCACTGGATTTGTTAACTTTCAAGGGCATCTAATTAACAAGAATGCTTTGTACAATTTGAGGATAAGTTCTCCGTTTCAATATTTGCTGATTCCTCAATGAGTTCACCTAATTCTGGGTAATCACACCGGCAGTTTAATTTAGGTAAGATACCACTTTTATAAAATGAATTATTAAAACTCTAAAATATAAAGTACAAAGAATAAAAAGTAATACAAAATAATATTCAGAAAAACAGGTGGGTTTAAAAAATGTATTTGTGGAAAGATATCAACATTTTTGAAAAGCATCTTAATTTAGAAAGAGTTACAAAGCTGTTTATATATTCTACCTCTGTATTTCCATTTTTGGAAATTTAAAAACATGAAATAATCATGAATATGAAAAATATTTATATACAGTTAAATTATTAAGGAATTGAAAAAGATAAAACAATCTAAATATTCAACATATTTAACGACATAAGCAAGGTATTGCTCATCCGTAGGATAGGATGTCATCTCTTCTTCAACTCATATTCACACTACAACAACAGGCAAAGGCATAGTTGATAGTTAGGAAAATCAAATACAAGGGGGTTCAAGGATAGTTCAGTGGTAGAATTCTCGCCCGCCATGCAGGAGATCCAGGTTCGATTCCTGGTCCATGCACTTCCCCCAAAACAAAACAAGCAAACAATTCAACAAATGGTGCTGCAATAACGAGGCACTCACATGGAGAAATAACGAAACGTGACCCTGCCATACAGTGTACAAAAAAAAATTTCAAATACAAAATTGGATATATGGTATGATTAGAAATATTTTAAAAAACTGATATATCATCAAATGTTAATGATAATCTGTCTATGCATCATATATAAATTAATTACCCTATATAGTCAAGCATTTTGGGGCCACGTAAACATATTTTCTAATTTTGTATTTTGGTAATAAAAAAAGGAAAAGAAAAAATTTTCAGTATACAGACATTGCGACCGGAACTGGGATCATGATCAAGATCAACACCTTGATAGAACTTTTTTGTTATTAGAAACCGTGTTTTATTTCCATTTCCTCCTAAGTAGTATATAAGACATAGCTGTACAAGATTGTGATGCTTTTCTTACACCTTTCATATAATTCATCCATGATACCATTTAAGCCTTGAGATTTTTTAATCTTTGTGTGTGTTTGTGTGTGAGTATGTTTGGGACGATTCAATGTCCAATAGAAATAGGAATATTTTAATCTGTGGTTCGATTTTGTGTCAATTTGATTAAAATGAAATTTTCAAGAAATTCCTCCGTTTGAGTTGCAAATTTGTTGGCAGAGATCAGTTCATAGTATTCTCTTATTATATAAAGTAGATTGAATCATCATAGTCCAACAAAAAAGGTATGTTCTCATTCCACATTCCTATGGTATGGACCCATTTGTAAATAGGACCTTCTGAAGATGTACTATCAGTTAAGATATGGACCCTTTGTGAATGAGATCCTCAAAGATCCTA
The DNA here is from genome assembly GCA_004026745.1 of Myrmecophaga tridactyla. Lineage (NCBI taxonomy): Eukaryota > Metazoa > Chordata > Mammalia > Pilosa > Myrmecophagidae > Myrmecophaga > Myrmecophaga tridactyla. The sequence goes on along the minus strand of PVIY010013924.1, from coordinate 37,020 downwards.
TTTAGATGTGGCCCAATTGAATCAGAGAGGGCCTTAATCCATATCACTGGAGGGATTATAAAGAGAAGCCAGAACCCTCTAAGACAGTCCATCAGAGAAAGCTACAGGAGAAGACCATGCGATGATGGCAGAGGTGCAAGCCAAGAAACCCATGCGTTATGAAAAGTCAGAACACTACATATTTTGTGAAGAAAACATGGCCTTGCCAACATCAAGATTTTGGATTCCTAACGCCCAAACCAAACCAGGAGCCAATAAATTCCTATAGTTAACCCAACCCATTTTATGGTATTTGTAACAGTAGCTTTCACAAATTAAGATATTGTATCTGTAGGATCTATAGTATTTTTTTATTCCTAATATTAATAATTTTTGCTTTTTCTCTCTTTTAAACATTATAACCTGGGTATAATTTTATTTATTTATATTTATCTTTTCATAGCAAAAGCTTTCGATTTTGATGATTTTCCCTACAGTTTGCTTGCTTTTTTCTTTAATTGATTTGCAATGTCTCTGAATTCCATTTTATTCCTCCAAAGAGTGTTGTCTTTAGGAAGAAATAACTTGCTTAGAGACACACTTATAAACTCTGTCTCTTGGGTTTACAGATGAAATCTCAAGTTGGTTTATCTTTAACTGGACTGTTGCAAGTCTATTCCAGGTGGGCACATTTTAGCACACAATTATGGTACCTCTCTATGGGTCTCTTCTTTCAGAGATTCCCCACACACTTTTCAGCAGCTGTGGTTACCCCAGATTCCACCCTTTAACTCTCTATGGTTTTTGTTTGGAACTTTATCTCCTCCTCACAGGGCTAACTGCAGCCTTCCTTCAGGCTAAAAGCTATAAAGTAGAAAAACTTACACACAGCATTGGCATTCCCTTTTTATATATGAATTAATCTCTAGATTCTGCCTTTAATTAGTTGTTTTGTTGCATTTTTGTACATAATTTATAATTATCTTTGGGAGAATTTCCTTGGTAAAATGTCAATTGGCCATTCCAGAAGTAGAATTTGTTTCTTTTTATTTTCCCATATTTTTTGGAAAACTTCCTTATTTTCTGGAACAAAATGCTCCAGGCCGATGTGGTACTTTTCCCACCGCATTTTGGGAACTAGCCATTTCAACTCTAGGGAATACTCATCACTCTTATTTGAGAATGGCATTTATATACCAAGATCTCTGTGCTAAGCATACTCATTGCAACTGGGATATTATTACTGTTATTCTGCCTAAGTTGACATCTAATAAATATATGTAGATAGATCGATATCTTCATTCTATGTATATGCAGACGTGTGTGTAATGAGTATATATAAGCGTATGCACATATACATATATTTTATATCTGTCTATAGATAATCTATAGATTGGATATATAGATCGATCGATACATACATACATACATACATACATACACACATGTATACATACATACATAGACAGATGATCGATAGACAGGTAAAGAGATATCTTAAATACCTGTTTTCATAATGATATAGGCAATTCTACTAGGTTCCTTCCCTGACAGTGAACATCTTCTCTCTCTCCCACACCAACTGGGAGTATTGCCCCTACGAAGAGAAAGTGATTGGGTGAAAGAGGAAAGCAGAAGGTAAAAGAGGAAGAAAAAGGAGGAATCATGAATTTATTCATTTTGTGGCTGCTAAAACATACACCATACAATGGGTTGGCTTAATAACATGAATTCATTGGTTCATACTTTTGAGGCTAGGACAAGTGCAAAGTTGAAGCCTCAGCAAGGCAATGCCTTGTCCTGGAAGACTGTGGCATTCTGGGGCTGGCTGCCAGTGATCTTTGGGGTTCCTGGGCTTTTCCATCCTGTGGCATGGTCTTCTCTTCTCTCTTCTAGGTTCTGTTGACTTCTGACTTCTTGATTCTCTCTGTGGTTTCTCTTTCCATGCCCAGTTTCTTTTTCATTTAAAGATTTCAGCCCTATTGGATTAAGTTCCACCCTCCTTCAGTTAACTTAATTAATAATAACATCTTCACAGGTCTTATTTAGAAATAGGTTCATATCCTCAGGTCCAGGGTATAGAATCTGAACATGGCTTTCATAGGAGACATGATTCAATTCCAACAATGAAGGAGAAAGGGAAGTTAGGAAATAGCCTCGGATATGCCAGTCACCTTTGTAGCTAGTCCTAGATAAGTCAGGGTCCCCATAACAGACACCACAGTCAAAAGCTTATCCACACAAAGGAAAATGGAAGGAAAAACGAGGCAGGATGCAACAAGAAGTAGAAAGAAGGAAGGAGTAAGTAAAACTTATAGTTTTAAAAATAGCATAAAACATAAAAGATATCTCTTTTCAGTGAGATTTCATTGAAAAAAAAAACCCATGAAAAATAGCATTAGCTAAAAACATGATAACATCCCACAATGGTGATGACAAACTGATAAGATGCTAAAATAAAAATATATATATATGATTAAGTGATCTTGCACAAAAGTGTCCTTCTGCATAAGTTTCAGAAATGGTTATTGAACTATTTTTCTATATATGTTGCAAAGACGGTCTCTGGAAGAAAGAAAAGCCTCAGAAGTTTCCCTTTATTATTAGCTATCCCAGTTGTATTAGTTAGGGTTCTCTACAGAAACAGAATCAACAGGGAACACTTGCAAATATAAAATTTATAAAAGTGTCTCACGTGACCGCAGGAACGCAGAGTCCAAAATCCTCAGGGCAGGCTGTGAAGCCAACGACTCCGATGGATGATCTGGACGAACTCCACAGGAGAGGCTCACCAGCCAAAGCAGGAATGGGACCTGTCTCCTCTGAATCCTCCTTAAAAGGCTTCCTGTGATTAGATTAAGCATCACTCACTGTAGAAGACACTCCCCTTTGGCTGATTACAAATGGAATCAGCTGTGGATGCAGCTGACGTGATCATGATCCTATCCTATCAAATGTCCTCATTGCAACAGACAGGCCAGCACTTGCCCAATCAGATAAACAGCTACCACAACTTGGCCAAGTTGTCACATGTCCCCAACCATGACACCAGTATAAGGTGATGACTTCACTGAGTGTTGTGATGCAGAGCAGTACAAAACTTATGAGAACTAGAACTGAGTCACTGCGTTTTCTGGTCTGATTGATCTGATGGTCTGCTCTGGTCTTACTTACACCTGAGAAATTCAGAAGTACTATTAGATTGCCTAACAACATAGGATAATTGTTTTTAAACAAATGCATAGTTCCTTCTTAATTTTAATAAGTAAATCATTATTGCTCATGTAAATCATTACTGATTTTCCTTGACTGTTTAAAGTCAGTGTGGCTACTTTAAAAGTGGGAAAGAGTAAAACAAAACAAAACAAAAATCTCCAGCTTTTTTTTTTTTCTTTAGAGGTGCGCGGTCCAGCTGTTTTTAAGATGTTGTATACCTCTGGGTAAAAATATAATTTTTTGATCTGATGGATTAATGTCTAATAAGCTTAAGAATTTACTTTCATCTGGACCCAACAGGACTATTATCCTTTCTTACGACAATTTCTGCTGTCTCCGGGCAGTTAATCAGCCCCTATTTGTGATGCTGTAGCACTCCTGAAAGCCTTTATTGCAGTAGTTAACATGTAGGGCTATGAGAGCCTTTCACAGTGATTTAAAGGTTAGGAGCTCTTTCCTCACAGTGCTGTCGGGACATGAAAACCCAAGTTTGAGAAATTATTTTATTGCTTTATTGGTTTCCTTTAACTGCACTATTACTTTAAATACGGACATTGCGGGATTGTTATTTATTTATATAATTTTATTTATGGCTTCTATTATAGTTATATTTGTTATTTTAATAGATTTAAATTTTTATCTTTAGATTGATATATATGTACATATACATATTCACCTGTGGTATGTCATTGATTAAATAGCATTTTTACATATTTTAATATTTCTGAAATCAGGATGCATTTTATCAGCACGTCTTACTTGCTGTATTTTGTCTCTTGGTTATCATAAATGAATGTTTTAACACACTATATATATGGTATCTTAGATTTGATTAATAAAAATATTTAACTTATTTTCACATGAAAAATTTGTTTCATCGAATCGAACAATTTTGTTGATTTGACGAAATATTTTTTCTGTTGCCTAACTGGCTGTCCAAGTATTAATTAAAAGAAATAATTAAGACAGCATTAGAGAAACTGAAGTTAAATTTGAAAAAATGCTTTTCAGCACTATACAGTAAATGTTGACTATTAAGATAAATATTTCTCTTTCCATGAAATTTCTGAGGCCTACTACTGTTCTTGCTTTTTGAAAATGCAACAAGTCTGAGAACAGTGATACCTGTCATTATGAGGTGATAGATAAATAGATCAAATCATTTTGAAAACTATTATTGAAGTATTTGATCATCAACCCAAAAGGCATAAAAATTTATACTGATTTTTTTTAAATGACTAAAACATTAATGACAATTGCTAGAAATAAAATTCCAAGGTCAGGAATGAACACACATTCTCACTCTCAGTGACACACTTTACGTATAGAAAAACATAAAAATACATACAGCCTGATGGAAAATTTTGAATTTTCAAATCTACAACAAATGGAATTAAGCCAATTGCATGATTCTTCTCAATTAATACATTTTTTATCTGCAAACAAATAATCTGCAGTATTTGTGCAGAAGTTAAAGTTTTAAATAAATTGTAATAACATTTATAAAATATGGCTTGAGGGAATAAGGGGAATGGGTGAGTCCATCTTTCCTGGTTTCAACAAACATTTATGAGCACTTAAAATATCCTAAGCACTGAGATAAGTCTGTGGTAATTATATATATGTTTATATGTATATATATATGCATATATAATTTATATTGCCCAGTGGAATCATAAAAAAATTACCTGTCTTTTCTAAGTCTCAGCACCATAAAGACAATACAGAGAAGTTTTACTTAATTTCTTCTCTGTCTGAATCCCAATTATTGAGCTTTTCTTTGACCACCTCTAACACAGTATGAGTTTAATGATTTTAAATGAAGAGATAAACCTGTGACAATCAACAATATTTTTAAATTACTTTCTGTCATCTCAATAAACACTTTAGTACTCGCATTGAATGAAATAAAAATTTAAATCTTAGCATGAATTCACTGTCATTATGTAAAATGCATCCTAAGATGGGTTTTGCCTCCTCTAGCCCCACTCTAAAACCTCAAGTATTATTTATCTTAAGTAAGGTTTGGGAGTGCATTGGTTTTTCTTTGCCTGAAGAGGCATCTGAGGCAATGAGAGCTGTAGAGTTAGAAGAATGGTATTGAAGATGTTGAGAAACATTGAATATAATTTAATTTCAAGATGAATTTAAGTAGTAAATTCACTTTTAAGGGGGCTTTCGCTGTTATTAATATTTGTTGTTAGTGTTAGTGACTTAAATATATGTCACGTTAGTTGTTAGTGACTTAAATATGCATATGTCACAGAATAAAAATATAGAGAGATTTTTCTACCTGAAGCAAAATATCCTTCATTTCCTCTGGGCCATGTATTTGAATAACCAAGGAGTATTAAACTTGTAAAAATAGGTTTTAAAATAAATCAGAATAAATACATTCACTAGTAGGAAAGTTCAAGGTTTGTGTTTCCAACTGTGTACCTATACTTATGCCTGTATTTTTTAATTTAGAAATTAAATAATTTCCCCTTCAGACTTGTCCTATTATATCTAGTGAAGACCATTTGTACATTCTCAGAAAAGTTCAAGACCATGTAAATTTCACTTCCATAAATATGTTTCCCAAAAAATGCTTCATGAACTGGATCACAAGAATAAAATACCTCAATTCTTTAATGCATCTTCGGTGTGTAAAATCAGATATCTTTACAGATAATAAAATATAAATAAACACATATTGACATTATTTTTAATAATACTGTGAATTTACTATTTCTTACTATTCACAAATAGTAAGAGAGAAATACACATCTGTGAAAGGAGGGTAGATTGCAAGATGGGATTTTGTTGACTATTCCCTTGAACTGTGAGGTTTAAAGCATGCAATAATCTTACATAATAGTCAATGAAAACATTTATTAATGTAAAATAATAGCATTTGTAATTTTTATATTTGATTGTATGGATATAACGAATTGCTCATAAAACTTTTTTATGATTGCACATTGTAAAATTTGTTATATGTTATAA
>PVIY010013924.1:0-30737 GCA_004026745.1 Myrmecophaga tridactyla | reverse complement strand
GTGTGTATTTATGGTTTATATATATATATATGGATACATATGTGTATATACATATATTTATATAGTATAAATATATGTTCTAAAAAAGTTATGATGAGATGACACCACAGCATTGTAGATAAATGATGGACTTAAATAAGTGGTGCTGAGTTATGCATGAAAATCAATATCGGATGCACTGTGATATGAATATAAAAAAGAAAACAAATGTTTAAAAAATGTAGAACATTTCAATGGTATTTAACATAAAAAAAGTTTCTTAAACAGGACACAAAAATCTATCATAAGTAGATATTTAATAATTTAGAAGACATTAAAATTGAGATTTTCTTCATGAAAAGACATTATTTTTAGAATGAAAAGGTCAGTGACATACTAGCTGAAGAGATTTGTAATGGATATATTTGACAATGCCTTCATGTCCTCCATGCACACACAAACACACACTCATAGCAACCAATAAGAAACAGTCTGGGGCAGTCATTTTACATAAAAGGATACCTACATGAATAATAAACACAAAAAATATGCTCAACTTCATTATTCACCAGGAAAATAAAATAAATACCCCCATGAATATAGTGCACAGCCACTAGAATTCATTACTAAAGTAAATTTACTAAAAATTCCAATTATTGGAATTGGGGATATGTAACATGTGGAATTGCTGATGAAATTTTATATTGGTATGACCATTTCTGGAATTTGTTAGGAAATACATAGTAAAGCTTCATCCGGGCATATTTATGACCTCAAATGTGCTTTGGGGCATTACCTAAAATATGATAGCATATGTTCATCAAAAAACATGTACAATAATATTCCTGACAGCACTATCCTGAATTATCCCTAATAGGAACCAAAGTAAATGTCTATCATTGCAGAATAGATAAGTACATTGTGGCATATATTATCGAGGTAAAACTATATAATGAGACAAATAAACGAAGTATTCCACACACAACATCGTGCATGAAACAAAGTAATGTGGACAAAAACAAGACAGACTCAAAAGAGGCAAAATGTTACAAATTCATTACTACAAGTTTCAATAATTAATGAAACTCAAAGTACATGAAACTCAGAGGAAACGAATGTCAGTATATAACTATACAGCTTTAAAAGGGAGGTTATTTCTATTGAAAATTCAAAGAATATAAATAGTTGTGTCTTAGTATTAGGATTGTATTTTTGTCCTAATCTTCTGTATTGAACACACATCACTTTGATAATTGAAAAAATATACTGAAAACAAGGATATTTGCACAAAATTCCTTTAGATAGCATGAATACCTTGACTTATGCAACTTGCTAAGGATTTGGTTATTTTACAAAGAAAAGGACACAACTGCATAAACGCTTGTAAACCATTTTTACCTTTTCCCACTAGACTATTCTTAAAACAGAAATGAATTAAAGACCAGGTTTTCTTATAGACTGTCAGTTTTCTGATTAAATTGAGCCCTTCCATGGTGATTGGATTGCCCATTGAATCATGAATAAAGCAAATATTTATGAAACAAGGATACTATTCTATCTACAGTCTCTTTCTAATGCAGCTATTTGACCTACGTTCCTATAATGTCCCGTTGTGCAAAACATCTTCTCTAATGTGGTGTTCTTTCTTGTGTTCATGAATAAAAAGATTTATCCAATGCATTAATCACGGAGCACAAATGATACCCACTGGCAATGAGAAACTGTTTGCAGTTTATAAAATGTACTTATTATTAATGGTGTTTTGCTCATTATTGCAATTAGGCATGTGTGATATTTTCAAAAGCAACTTACAGTGATAATCCCTCAGATGGCCAATTGTCTTGTCCTTGTTTATAAATAAAGAATGTATGAGATTTATAGATGTTGAGTATCTTCACCAAATTCACAAACAAAGGATGGTAACAAAAGCCACAGGCACAGCTGACAGTGTCCTTGCTGTGAGATTTTACGTGAGAGCAGGACTGTCTTTATCAAACAAAACAGCAATTGAAAAAGAAACTTCACTGAAATCCTGCCCCAACACATCTTATCCAATATATCCAAATCAGTGCTTATTAAAATATTCTACTAACGTGACGCTAACAGCAGAAGTGAATGAATTTGTGTCACAAGAGAATTTGGGAGCCACAGCAATGCACACATTCCCTTTAAAGATTCATGCTTTATCTTTAAAGTTAATGAAGAATTTGCATGAGAGCCTATACTCGTCATGTTTGATTTTCATACAAGCATAATTTGTAAAATCATTCAACACAGTGGTGGCTTACCACAATTATCCTATAGTCATTTACCCCTTGACTGACTGCAGCTAATCAGGAGTGAGAAACACAGGCCTTCTGAAACAGAGGGGCAACCATAGCATGACTTAAGTCCAGCAATTGAGTATCTACTTTGTGTCAGGGTATAGTCCAGGCTACAAACCTGTGCTAGCGGATAAAGAGTCTGAAGAAATAGATGTTAGGAGATCTTGAGCATCCATCTTTACTGTCTGCTCCAATGAGCATGGCAAGGCTAGATTCATAGAGTTATCATGAGGATCACAGGTGATATTATGCATATGTGCAAGAGACTTTCTAGAAACCCTACTTGTTATGTAAATGGATGATTTGATTATCATGTACTTGCTAGTTAAGCATTGGGTTTGGGGGTTGAGCACATAGCAGTGGAACAAGCAGACCAAGATTCATGTAGTCATAGTGCTTCCTTTCTAATGAGAATGGAAGAAACAAAAGATGATCTTTATATTCATTATATAGAAAAACCTGTCTAGCAAGATATTTAGACAAAGTTGAAACTTGTAGGTTTTTATGGAAAAATAAAAAATCCTACCTTGTTTGAAACTAATCATCATGATGGCTTGTATATGGAGCATGGTATTAAGGAGTTTATATAGGTTATCTAATTTAACTCATTATAACCCTCTGAGGCCGCAGCCCTTACTGGTAATGTGAATGAAGGAACTTGTTTACAGCTGAAATAGAATTAATTATTCTATTAATTTTAGAAAGAGATTGAGATTGAACATCCAAAATTAGTAAACTAGCTTTCACTTAGGAAATCATCCAATGTAATCTAGTATATCAAAAGACTAAAGAAGATCAACTGTGTGGTCATATAATTGACAGAAAAATTGCATCAATTATATGAAAAAATTGAAAAAATCAAATTTTGGACTTGATCAAACAGCTATTAATGATAATATACTCTCAACAAACTAGAAACATAGAGGAACTTTCTGTGCTCAATAAGTGACAGCTACAAAAAAAAAACTAAAGTTAACATAATAATTAATTTATGGTAAGAGATTTTCTACCTTCCCCTAAGATCGGGAACAATGCAATGATGTCCTCTGTCACTATTCTTATTCAATATTGTACTGGAAGTCTGAGCTAATGCAATAAGACAGGAAACAAAATTAAAGTACATATATTTGAAATAAAGAAATAAAATGATCTCTTTTAAAAACTAATTCCCTACAGGTCAATAAAATCAGATTCACTCTCACCCAGGTGACTCCACCTACTTGTAATTTAATTCCAATATTGATTATATTCATACAGTAAAGTGCATTGTTTGATCCAGAAAATTTCACTTCTGTTTAATCCTGAGCAACCATCAACCTTAGAAGAGAACTCCTCTATATTTTGCCTATTAAAAGTAGGGGTGGGACGAGGCTCAGCGGCAGAGTTCTCCTTCTCTCCTGCCATGCAGAAGACCCGGGTTGGATTCGAGGTGGCTGCCCATGCAAAAAAAAAAAAAAAAAAAAAGTACAGGTGACACCCTGTATTTTTGGACTTGGTTGTGTTCTGGATCTTGGTATATTTAACAATCTTCCAGGAATATTTGAGAATCACGGCTTCAAAACAATTCACTTCAGTTAAAATCTGTGCAGTATTTTCACTAATGTGGTGGATTTCACCTTGGCTGAAATTTAGAATCTCCGTGGGAGCCCCGGCACTGGCAATTTTTGTTCCCCAAGTGATTCTAATGTGAAGCCAGTTTCGAAGAACCACTGGTCTAGAAACTGTAACTATTCATAGTGCCAAATATTTCCAGTCATTTGTACCTACAAAATTGCCTGAAGATCTGTTTTATGGCAGTTTCCTTTACCCCCTGGTTTATGATACTGTAGGCATTCCAAGAACCTGGAGTCCAGTCCAGAAAAATTCTGGAATGCTATGAAAGTCCAAGTAACTGAGTGAACCTGTATTTTAGGGCAGCGTTTTTGTTTTTGTTTTGAACTTTGATGTATAATGGATTGCCTGACAAGCTAGTTAAATTGCAGATTCTGATTCCAAAGATCTGGGGGTGGGCTGAGTTTCCACATTTTTAAAGAAGCTTCGAGAAAAGGCCAAGTGTGAGCCTACCACCCCATGGATCATATTTTCAGTAGTGAGACAGACTTTAGCTGTAGCTGGAGGGGACAGAGTTGGGCAATCCCACTTTCAATTGTAGAGTTCCCAATTTTGCAGATCTGCTGTAATTCTTTCTCTTCTCAACACAAAACAAGGGATATGCACATGCCGTACTTATTCTATAATTTAAGATCATGGCATACATTAATTTCTCAATGTTTTCCCTACTTACAAAAAGCATGTTAGAATATAAGTAAGAAATAAAATAATGAGGTAAATTTAATTTATTTTAATTATTAAAAATTAAATCACTTGCACACTTGGCCAATGGAAGTATCATTAATGATACATTATTTATAATGCAGCTAATGTAGTCTGTATTGTTAACAAATGCCTAAGGTGATTCTGATGTATTTGGTTTCAGGGCATGAATAAAAATCATTTTAGAAATATTCATGTGGTATTTAAATTTTTGGAACATTTATCCTATAAGTAACCAAGTGCAGAGAAACTGAAATACTAGACAAGAAAACAGGTTAGTGGAGTTATTATTGTAACTGGGCAAAGAATGAGTTCGAGGCAAAAATTGGCTCACTAGATAGAAGATGTCTAATTTCTCAAATGAATATAAAGGACCATATTGGGATCTGTACAGTCTAAACCAATATAAATTACAATGTTACAAATTCAGGGTACTGTTATTCTATTTCCCAAGGTTTCTTTTTAATCCCATGTTCTAAACCAGGCTAATTTACAGAAAGAACTTGAGGAACTCCAGTTACGTGAAGTGGATGAGTTGTGAGCAGAAACTCACAACTCATCAGGGCCTTACTACTGGAGTTTGTAACTAGAACCATACTAAAAGAAAACATTTCCCAGAAAATTTATTTTTCAAGGGCAGTTGATTTTGGATTTTATTTTCCTATATAAAAATTGTTGAGTATTATATTGGCTTTCTAATTTCAATAAGATGGTAATATTCTGAAGCTGTTTCTTAAATCAGATGGAGACAATTTAATAAACTAAATGTCTCTACGCAAGCACAACCACATCTATATGCTATTCAGATCATTTCACCCCAAATGCACACATATAAGCAAACACATTTTGGCACAGAGCATTGTAGTTAATAATATGGATTGTATTTTCAGATACATAGCTGCTTTAGTCTGATTCAGACATTTTTCTCTTATTCAATCAAACATTTTCAAAGCTCATTAACACATCACTGCATACAATTATAATTTCACTTGGCGCAGCATTTTCCTGTTGATTGCAGGGTGGAGAATGGTTCCCTTTGGTGCCTTTCTCCCTCATATGGAGCAAAGAACTTAACTGCTGTGACCACTTAAGAGACAAACTTGGCACATTGAGGGCCCCAGATGGAGATCACTCCAGTGTGTTTCCAGAAGCAGCATCTGTGTGTCTTTTTGATTGGGTTCCGGGCTGGCTCCTTAAAAGATCTCTTGAACTTCTCTAGCATGAAACATTTAGAACAGCTGTGGATTTCCTTGTTGGAGTAAGGTCAAGTAACCTATATTAATTATCATGTTATCTTCATGTGTTATATTGATGAAGAGAAGATCTTGTACATTACTGAAAAATTGAGCAATGGTGGAAGACTAAACATGACATAAGTATAATCAGCACACCTTAGCTCCTAAAAACAATCAAACCATTTGCTTCACTGAGCTGCACATTGTCAATGATTTTTAAATTTCTTTTAGAACTATAAAACCATGATATGTTAGAATTAAAAGGAATTTAGATTTTATGAACAGAAAACTTTTAAGAAGCCTGCATTCACACTTGCTGATGTAGCATAATAACTGAGTGATTTCTTAAGAGTTGGCTTTATTGTGTAGCAAATGGTCACTACTGTAATTAGATTTCAAAAGAAATCTCTCTTTGTAAGGGAAAAAAGTGAAAAAAATTACTTTAACATAAAACATTTTTACTCAAAACACACACAAAAAACATTTTTACTAAAAAAGCCAAGTTCAGAGATAATAAAGTATAAAGCAAAGTTTTCTTTCAATAATGAGCCCCATGGAATGATCTCTTTGCTTTCACAACATGTATATGATGCCACAATTCTAAATATCAATTCCTAATTAAATGCACACTGCACATTTGACTACAAACCAACTTATTTCTGCACTATCATCTAAATCTTATTGTCAGCTTTTATCCTTAGGTGTATAAAGATAAAGCAGAAATGATCAAAAGCTGAAACTGAAGTTCAAAGAAAGATTTCAGGCTGCCTGCAGTTTTATTTCAATGCCATGTCTTTCTCAAAACATTCATTCTTTAGGAATTATTTGATAGTATGCTCTTGAATATAATTCTCTTCTCAATGTTAAATTCTATTGCTTGGGATTCATGAAATGACAGCATAGCCTACACAATGACTTGTATTTTAATTGAAGTCTGGATATCTTACAAGTGCAAATTTCTGGGCTTCTACAACTTCAGCAAATCCTTTATTCTCAAGATCAGTACTTAGCCACTCATTCACACATTCTTACTAACTTCTTGACTCCTTTATTATTAAATTCCTTGATTTGATGTGATAGATTAATATTCAAACTATTTTCACTCACTTGTTCCAACCATTTTCATTATGTAGGTCAACATTATGGCCTTTTTTTTTAGCAGTCTTCAAATACAGGGTAAATAACAACACTTGTATTATGAAATCAACTATATAAGAATTCTGCAATCATTATTACAGAATAATAATTATTAATCCACAGTGTCTATTATCCTCACAAAATTAGTACTTTTAGTGGGAATACTTTCATTTTATAGTAAGGATGCTAATACTTGCTATACCTCAAGTGTTTTCAAGTTTTTGTTTCTTTCGTTCTTTTATTCCATCTTCCTGAAATCACCCCTCCTCAACTTCGAACCTGCCACAGCTAAATCCTTCTTTTCTCACTTGTCCTTTATAGCCCAACTCTCAAGTCACCTCTCCAGCGATTTTGGTATCATCTGATGGAATTTACCTCTTTGTTAGACTTCTATAGCATTTCGGGCATATCTGTGATATGACATATATTACTTTAAGTTAGTTATTTTTCTACATTACAACCTCCTTGAAGGTAAGGATGATGAGGTGATCACTATTTTTTAAAGAATCTCAAGATCCTCAATCATGGCATGGCAGATTTACCAAATTAAACATTATCTTTTGAGATAAAACACTGAAACAAACCATTGCGTTTCGGATGTTTTAATAATAAGTCACTGTTGTGGAGCTCTTTCTGTGTGTCAGACACTCTGCTAAGCATGTTTCATGAATTACCTCATTACATCCTTACAGCTAACAGCACTACGGGATAAGCACAGTTATTACCCCTAATTTTACACATGAGAAAAGTGAGCCAGAGAAGTTAAGAAAATTTCGCAAGTATATTATTTACCAGTACATTTATTCCCTCAGGGAAAGCAAAGATTAAATCACACGATGTTAGTTTACTGTGGTTCATTTCTGTCATTTTGCTCTACTAGATGTTGCTTTATGTGGGAGTATAAAAGTACATTTTGAATGGCACATTTTATTTCTCAAAGCTTATCAGAATATACTCCAGGCTGAGTTCTGCAGAACTATTTGTGCAAACCAGCTTTCAAAGGCATCTTTCTAAAAAGGGAGTCCTAAAGATATTTTTAATTTCATTATTTATGATTGAATGATTTATTTGAAACATTTTGTAATAGAGTGGAGATGAGTATCCTGTGGAAGGTCAATAAATAATTCAATAATATAAGCAATGCCTTTAAAAGATGGAAATTTGTTGCCAGATAATACTATGATGATGTGATTCATTCATTTATTCTCAAATACTATGAACTTCTACTATCCGCAAGGCACTAGTATGAACATTAGGCTGTAGTTCAAAGATTAATCAAAAGTGGTTGCTACTCTCAAGGACATTAAAGTTTAGGGTCTATATATGTAGTTAGTTAACTTACTGTATTACAAAGCAAAAAGTGAAAGGAAATGAGAAACAAATGCCTAAACACCTAGAGACGCTCTGTATAAGGAAAGGTTAATTCCAGATAATGATCCATATGTTAAAAATTAAATTTAAAAATTAAAAGAAACAAATCAACTAGCAAACAAAAAGCAGTGTTTAGTATATTATATACAAGGTAAATAACACTTGTCTTATAAAATCAACTATACATGAATACTGCCTTGAAATGAAAGAAATCATGGAAAGCTTCAGGAGGACATGGATTTGAACAGGGTCTTGAATGACTGAAAAAGAGAGGAGTTATTAAATTAGCCATTGGATATGATCCACCATATAAAAAACATACATACAGGTAAGGTATTTACTATTATTATTTTCCATGTAGGAAACCAAGGTTCAGAAACACTCAGTAATTTGCAAAGAGTACTCAGCTAGCAAATAATGGGGATAGATTTTAATCTAAGTTCAATTTTTCCCCTATTCTACTACATAGGATGTTTATGACAACCAGAAGATCTTTTTAGAGAAACATAAAACCCTTTTTTTATAAGCCTAAGTTTACAAAGCCTTCCCTCTTTACACTAATAAGAAGCAAACTGTGTCCCAGAGATATCAAGAGATTTTTCCAAAAACATATCCACAGTGATGACAGAGGTAGAATTAATTTAGGTTTTCTAATTCCTAGTCTAGTGGTCTTTCCTCTTATCACCATGTAGAATAGTTTCAGCAAAGATATAAAAGAAAGAATATTTAGGAAACTAGAAATATGCTAACAGGATTCATAATTCTCTTCTAGGTGTTGGATACTAAGATCTTACAAATTTGTCTTTACAGATTAAAGGACAGGCATCAGTAGCATGAGAGAAAGGAGAGAAAGTTCTGAAATGGATATGTTAAATCTTGCTATAAAATGGGGCCAGAGAAGCACTTTTTATTCTGATGATCAGAATATGAGTTTCAATAGATAGTTCATGAAAGAGAGATTAAAACCTTGTAATATAACAGGAGAAAAATGGAAAAGACATGGCGATTATGAATAATTAGAAAAGGGGGTCTTCTGGATGAGCACCTAATTCAGGGCTGTTTATTCAGAAATCCAACCGCTACTTGATGGGTGGTGCCAGTCTGACCTGTGCTGTGCCATGGGGGACGCACATTGCTCTGATTCCATTCCGAGGAAGAGCGTTGAGATTCAGTTAGGAACGCTAGCTGTTAACATCTCCAAACAGGGGTTGGATGTTTGGTAAAAGATGATCATCTTGCTCAGATTTTTTTTAGTGCTTATTTTACATAATTCACATGTTTCTGGTAAAGGAATATGCTAAATATATAACAGTACATAGTATCATTAGAATAACTTGGAAGGGCTTTTGTGAAGAAAGCAAATGAACTAACACATTTGCCAGACTGTGTTCTGATTTAGAGTATGGAAGCTGTGGTCTTCACATCAATAGACACTTGTCAGCTTGGATCTGAGTAGGTTTGATTCCTGAGGTCAGGGAAAACTATGAAGGGATGGGGAAGGGCCAGAATGTAGAGTTTTCCTTTCTTTTACGCCTGCTTACAGCTGATCCCATCTATGTCACTCTGTATTCTGTTAACTTTTTTTCAGAGCCTTCGACCTGAAGGTGGGACCTAAGTATGGATGAATTATTTGCTTATTTTATATGGGTTTTTCTCTCTTTCTAATTTTTAAGACAAACTTGTGGTGGAGAGTGTGTGAGGCATTGACCTTTTTTGAGTGATGACTTCATTTTCCTTTCTGTCTAGGAGGGTTATATCACCTTTGCGCCTTTTATTATGGCCCCAGAAGATATTTTTGGAATATGAATCAGAGGGCTTTTTGGCACTAACAGGCAGTCACTTCCTTCTTCCCTGACTTAGAGTGACCAAGATGAGAAAGCCTTCCTAGTGTGATATGATGCCCAGATGTCAATAGACAGGTCTGCTTGTTTGTTAGAAGGAAAATAGTCTAAAAATTCTAACTTAAAGAAACATGTGTCAGCCATTAAAACACAATCACCTTACATTTTCAATACAACTGTATTGAAGTATTTGTTCCCATTTCCTTTATGAGTTAACTATGTACTTAGGTTTTATTTCCCTATTTATTTTTTATTCTATTTAATATAGTGCAGAGTCCTGCTTTATTAATCCTTCAGTTGCATTGACAAAAAGTTGACTCTGATTCTAGCTGTGTTGTTTTTTTGCATGGTTGGAGTTTTTGTATTCTAGTAAAGAAGAAGACTAGATCATGAAACAAATATCTTTATATCAAATCGATTCATAATCAGTACTTCCTACTTATGAGTGGAATGAAGTATATTTAAATAAACAGCTTTGAGAATATGAGACACCATCTTGACACAATGAATTGTCACACTGACATAGTGCATTCACATTGAGATTTATGACTGTTCATTCTGAAAGAACACTAAAGCTGAGTTACTGTAAATCTTAAACTTCATAAAAGCTTTCCAGGCAGTACTCCTTCACAAATGACTAATCACCTCTCAGCCATTTTACTTTTAAAATGAACATTAAAAAATTTAGTGATTGGCATAGGATATAATTTCAAAATAATTATGATTACCAGGTATACTTGATCATTTGATATATTATCATATGACAATCAGATTAATGATTGTGACATACCACCAATGTGGAAAGTACAGGTCTTAAAAAAAGTTTATTAAAAGTGGAAAGTTATTTGAAATATTAGTAGATTTTTGGCAGCCTTCCTTTATTAAAGTTATAAAGCTTGGGACATTTATAGGCATCTCATATGAATCCAGAAGGTATTCTGGAAACTAGTAGAATCGTAAAAGTGACAATATCAGGTGTCCTTAGAGTAAGGACAACTATTGTTTGTGAATTTAGGTCTATGGAATTTTTAACATTTCGATGGCATAAAACAGAGTTGATTACTTTTTATCCCCTTGACATTTACTTTCAATCACTAGAAGACCACAGGGCTATTATAAACCTTAGAATTAAAGCCATTTAAATCAATTTTAAGCTCCTGCAGGTATGATATAAAATGCCAGAAACTGGGTAGAATTCAGGAATGAAGTCATAGTGACCTAACTATACACAGTCCCGCGATATGTGTTTTGGTGTTTTGAATATAATTTTGAGTTTAAAAAGCAAATTTAATAAGAGTCTTCTCAGGATTCTAGTGGTTTAGAGTATGCCAAGACTTTTATCTTATTTTAAAAGTCAAAGCAGGTGAAAGGAGTTCCATTGACAAAAAAAAAAATAGCATACATTTTGGTAACAAAGAGTTGAGGAATTATAGTTAAACTCTTTCGAGTGCAGTTTCATCAAACTTCATTCTCCTCCTGAATACTAGTCAAAGACAGATGTAGTCTTCAATTTGGTAAATATTTTTCTCTGTTGTGTTTAATATGAGGATTATCTCAGAGGTTACTTGTAGTTTTTGAATTATCATATTCAACTCCAAATTTAAATATGAGCCTGTCAAATTTTAAAACCACTATTTGCAAGCATAGCTCTACTTTTAAAATTTAGATATTTATTAAACGTGTGTGGGAGGAGGTAGGTTACAAAGCATGCACCAAGAAATTTGATAAGCTAATGTGACTATGATTTATTTCATATAAAGGAGAGTGGATTCAACTTTATACTTTTAGGAATAGCAATTTGATTTATTTGCATGACAATATGCTTTATTTATTGGACTAGAAAGAGGATTATGGTCCTTGTGGAATTGCTCACAATGAGACTTTTTTTCAAGTTGAAAGAGTTTTGAGTGGATACACACAATTACTAAACATAGTTGGATAAAGCACAATATTCATAGTGAGAAAACTTGTCTAGGTATCCATTAGTCAATTAACAGGAATTACAGAGGAAAATAAGATGTTAAACAGTGCCCTGCATTAATGTTCTCAGCTTTGTGCCTGTATATATACACACTTAACTCAGGACAGTTTAAAGGTGACAATCTCTTTCTCAGGGATTTAGGGTGGTAGAAAAATAATATTTTGAGGTCTTTAAAATCTGTGGAATTATAAATTTATTTTATCTACAAAATAACTAGCTAAAAGGAATAATTTTGGATATTTCTTCAACTTGGAGAATTTTCAGTATATATATTAATGAAGTAATTCATATACTTTACCAGTGAGTTTAATCAGTGGTTAACAAATCATAAGGGAGAAAGCAGTTCAACCTCCTATGGCAAACATGGTTTGGCAATTTAAATGAGGAAAAAAATATATATTTTTTCAACCAACACTATAACACACGCAATTTTCCATTATGAATATTCATAACTTCAAGTTTATACATAAGCTCTACATACCTACTAAAATAAACCACTGTATAATTCAAGAAAACCATTTGTCCTTCTTTCTACATGGACCTGGAAAAAATATATTATAGCAAAATAATAACAGTCCCTCTTCCTCTCCCTTTTTCTTTGTAAACATATACCATCTATATCCTCAAGTTTATTTCTGCAGTTCAGAGCTTTCCTCAGCATTCCAGATTTGTATGTCTGGATGCCTCCTTTACATATCAGATGTCTCAAAGAAAACTCAAGCTAAATATCATCCTATTCCAAAAACTTCTCAGTGTGCTCTGTCTCTATAAATGTCATCATCTTTTGGTAAAAATAAAATTTTAAATAAAAAACAATAAAACCTAGAACCTGGCCGTCTTTCTTAAGTAGTCTGTTTTCCCCAACTCCCCTATCCAACCAATTACTAAACCCAATTATTTTCTCTCTAAAAAGTCCATTTCTTCATTTTTGTTTATCTCCATGGCAGGCCAAAATTCTAGAATGTGCTAGCAACAGTTTTTGCCTGATTTAATCCAATAACTCCCATATAGTTTTCATGTCTGTCTTCTGTTAATACCACATGATATTAGTTTAATTTTTCTTAATTTTAAATTTTATTATTTTTATCAGAAAGTAGTATATGTGCATGATAACAAAACTCACATATTTCAAACATTTATAAAATGAGGAGTAAATATGTTTTCCTGTTTTAATTTTGCCCTGATGGTTTTATCCATAACTTTAAATATGCTTGCATTTTGGGATGTATCCACTTCATACAACATGCACTGAATCATTTTTATGTGTAAGCAATATAGCTTATCAATATTAATATGTACTTCCCCTCCATTCTGTTAATATTTATGTTCCTTATCTTTGAATAACAATACTTGCCCAGGGTACAAAATTAAAAATGCACAAAAAGGATTGCCCTGGCTTTTAGCCAACCAGCCATGCAGTGATCCTTTCTAGAGGCTGCCAGTTTCTTGTGTATCACTTCACAGATATTCAATGTCTATGAAATTGAATTTTATACCTCCCTCAAAAGACTTGTTCTTAATCATAGCCCACATTCTTGGTGAATCTATTTATAAACAGGACCGTTTGAAGTTGTAGCGTGCAGTTAAGGAGTGACCCAACTGAATGAGGTGGGCCTTACTCCATGCTACTGCAGTCCTTTGTATGCAGAAAAATCTGGACACAGTCCAAAGCCATAGGAGGACGCAAGAGCTGGAAGTCAGCATCAACTGAAAGAGCAGACCAAGGAGAGAGAGGTCTCCCATGGACAGGAGACTGAGATGCAAGCCAAGCAACTCCAAAGGTTGTGCAAAGCAGCACCAGAACATGAAAGATGCCCTGGCGAAAGTATAGCCTTGCTGATGCCTCGATTTTAGACTTCTAGCCACAAAACCATGAGACGACTGCTTGTTGTTTAAGCCAACCTATTGTGTGGTATTTGTCATAGCAGCCTGGCAGATTAAGATATTTAACACGTACATGTGTATATGTGGGGGGAGGGGCAGAGTGGGGCGTTATGTTGTATGAATTATTTTTTTCTTTTTCATAAAAAACAATATATATATTATGTATGTATTTTATTTTGTCTTTAAATTTTTACTCAAGTTCAATCAAAGCTTTTCAGCTATATTATATCCCACCATTAGCTTTATAAATACAACTTTGCTCTCAGGGAATTAATGTCAAAGAAATGAAAAATACAATGCATTCTAAGCAAATGCTCTATCAACCTTTGTGTCATACATTTTTTGACAGAGTTCTTCAGCTTAATTTGGCTGCAAAGCTATGTAGAGATAATGACTGCAAAGAATTGTAGCATCTTAGGGACTTGTCTTAAAACATTAGAGATACATATTTTGTGATATCCATTTTTTTCCAAAGTAATAAATATAAACAAGCAGCTCCATGAGCTTCCTCGAGTTTTATATTTCTGAGATGGTTATTCAACTCAGTTTGCCTAATTCTTAGATGACTCACTGAAATGCTTAACAGAAAGTGAACCTTCATCAGTCAGTCATATTCTTCCTAGCAATAAGTGTCCCAGTCCACTCGGACAGACCATTCTGCATGTCTTCTTTAACTAGTCCCATTGTCAGAGTCAACACAAAGACACTTGTAAAATTTCACTTGGCTATTTTGCCTCAGCATAGCCTGTGGAGGTAGAAGTGGGGCCTACCAGAGATGCCTAGCATTTGGGGTTGTTGAAGTGGATCCCATTTTCCTGATTCATACATATATTCATTTCTTTCAATACCACAGCTAAAAATTCCTCTACTTCTTTAGGGATAAATGAAGATTTGTTAAATAATATGTTAAAGTAGTTTGCACCTTTATGCCTGTATTTTATTATGATTATCTCAGTTCAAGAAACTTTTTATTTTTCATCTCACTGGCATATAAATGAAGTCACTTAGGGTTCTGTGTTTGAACATGAGGTTATCGCTGTGTAGACACAACAGTGATTAGGCACACACATGAGCAGACTCTGCCTTATTTCCTTTTAATAGCAAAACAACTTTCCATCATATAGTGACTATTCCATAATTTCTTTCACCGGTCAGCTTTTAATGTGCATATAGACTTTGTCTTTTGTTTCTGTATTTTCTTACCTTCTACTATGAAAGAAACAATGATTCCTATTTCCAGTTCTGTAAGTAATAGCCAATAATAATGATAACAATAAAAATCAATGCTCTTCCTGTAATAAATGTAAAAATTATAAATTAAGAAAGCTTCTACCAAAAGACGTTATGAACTGTGAATGCAAGATGCGTGTGGTAGTTAGAATCAGCTGTCAACTTGGCTAGGTGAAGTCACTTCATCTGCTGTTTATTACATTTGCAGTTGGCTAGGAGGTGTGCCTGCTGCAATGAATGATGTTTGACTTAATTGGCTGGTGCTTAAATGAGAGAGCGTGATGTAGCCCAGCCCAAGCAGCTCAGCATACCTCATCTCAGCACTTGCAGCTCAGCCCAGGCCTTTGGAGATGCATAAAGGAGTCACCCTGGGGAAAGTTGTTGGAACCCAGACGCCTGGAGAGAAGGCCAGCAGAGATCACCCTGTACCTTCCCGTGTAAGAAAGAACCTCAGATGAAAGTTAGCTGCCTTTCCTCTGAAGAACTAATGAAATAAATCCCATTTATTAACAGCCAATCCATCTCTGGTCTGTTGCATTCTGGCAGCTAGCAAATTAGAACAATGGATAATGGGGAACTAAAATTAGAGAGATGGAAGAAACTTCTGAGGGAAACTGACATTCATAAGCTATTTCCTGCTAGGGGCAGTTCTTGATTCTATGTGTGGGTTAAGGATGAGGCTCGCCCCAAGGGGGACTCTGCTAGGGAACAGAAATCCACTAGATGTTTTCATGTTCATTTAGGGATGGTGTGGTAAATTGAATCATGCACCCCACAAAGACATGTTCAACTACCAACTCTCAGTCCTGTAGGTATGAACATATTTGTAAATAGAACATCAAAGATCCTAGTGGATAGGCTAAATGGAATCAGGTGAAGATCTTATAAGCAGAGAAACTCCAGCCATAGTTAGTTAGTAGAAGGCAGAAGTAGAAGGAAGGGAAGGAAAGAGTTAACTATGTAGTGGAGGTAAAGATGCTTCTACAAATTAGGAACCCCAGGGATTACTGGCAAGTCAGTACCAAAATTTTAGAGACTCCAGGAGAAAGCATAAAGGATGAATACCTTGATGGTAGAATTCTAACCTCCAAACTTGTGAGCTGACAAATTCCTGTTGTATAAACCAACCCATTCTGTGGTACTTGTCTAAGCATCCCTGGCAAATAAGACAGATGGCATGACAAATCACATACTAGGAGATCTCAAGTGAAAGTCTGGCTTGAGCAGGCACATTTAGAGAGTATAGGGCTGCCCACAGGAGGCTGGGGTTCTAAGCCGAAAGCATCTAAAAAGCACAGTGATACTTCATTCAATCTCACAAGTGCTTATGTTGTAAAGACCTCCCAAAAGAGGGTCTTTCCTTCAGTACACAACAGGTCTCCAGCACAAGACACTTCTCACAATTGGAACTACAGGGTATGGGAGGGTGGAGGACTGTTCTACATCACAAAAGACATGGATTTACTGTAAACTTTCAGGGTAAAGAAAATGGGAACCAGCCAGGGCCTCAATCAAAACCCTAGAAGTTCAGGCGAGGGAAATAACAGTGAACCAGGGTCAGGTGAAACTCATAGAAATCCTAACCCAATCCTTACTAGGGTCAATCCATTCTTGGATGGCAATATCCATCCTTGCCCTATCTACTTAACAAAGGAAAGTGAAAAATTGCCTGGTGTCAGAGAGCATCATCTGTAGGCTCTTCTTTTATACGAGACATGCCAAGAGGCAATAAAATGATGAAGAATCAATACAAACAAAGGAAACAGATGTACAAATGATACAGACAGTAGTTACCAGGTGAGAATTTCAATATAACTGTGCTTAATATGTTAAAGCAAATAGAAAGGAAGAGGTTTAATTACATACAAGGATGGTGAATTTCAACAAGGAATTGGATTCTCAAAAAGGGAATGAAATGGGTATTTTAGACTTGAAAAAAATACAAAGTATGAAATTTTGAATTGGGTTGCTTACACAGCTAATTTGATACATCAGAATACAGTTTAGTTAATTGGAAGACATGTCAATAGAAAAAGAGCTAAAATGAAGAACACAGAGAGGAGTGAAAAAAAGGAACAGATAAATTAGTAAGAAAAATGTGGAGCATGTTCAGAAATTGTAACATCTCTAGAGCCTCAGGAATGTAGGTGAAGCATTGACATTCACCTTTGGTCCCATGAGTTTCAGGGTTCTGTGATCATCAGGATGGAGTGGGCTTCTGCACAGGCATTCTACTTATATAAATGAATAACTAGTGCTAGACCGATATTGATGGAAATGTCTGTAGAGGAAAAACAATGGAGATTTTGCTATTAGCAAGACACATCCATCCAGCACGTTAAAGGTCTGTCTGTCAGTTAAATGGGTCATCTTCAGATAATCTTTAGCTTTAAATCCTTTTAGAGTGTGTTCTCTGAAGGCTATGTAAGATTGAAAAATAGTGACAAAAAAAGGGAATTATTCTTCTTCTAGTTGTTCAAGGAAAGTCACCTTGGAAATTAAAGGTCATTTTTTTTAGTATGAAGAATGGGGTCACTTTTGGGGTGATACACAATGTTGAATAATCCGGGCTTACAAAAACACCCAAGATAAAAATAGACATATTGCCAGCATTCAAACCTCTACTATATAAATCTGAACTTTGGAGACGAGAAGAGGGAAAACAAATAAATTATGTATTTTCAAGATCCACTTGTATTAGCAGTGATAGTTCATAAAATTCTATTGCTGCCTATTGGAATTTCAAGCAGTTTTGTTGATAATGTGATTCGATTATAAATGAGAAACTTAATTTCAACAGTTTTTGTAAATATTGCATCTTTCTTAAATCAAATAAATTAATGTCTTCCTGCCTCAAACCCCTGTAGCACTGTGTAGGAAGATACTAATTCTACATACATATGTGACAACATTATGACTTTATAAAACCAAGTGTCTGGTGGGAGACAAAAAGAACAAGAAATGAAAATGACAACTGAAATAATAATAATGACACCCCAAACACCTACTAGAATGCTTATGGGCAGCCTTTGGTTTGTATTTATTAGTGAAAGCGTCTGACAAAATCATGAGAGCACCAAAAAAAACAAAAAATCCTGCATAAACCCCATCTATAGTGACTGCCAGCGTCACCATTAAGGAAATAGAAAGGACTTAACATAATACTAATCCCAGTTTGATCGATAGCATAGCCCCTGAGGGTTGGTTTCATGTAGACTAGGGCAATCAAATATAATATTTATCACACGAAAATTTTTCCCTCTAGCATTTGGTGAGAGAGCTCATTTAAATGTAGTCTGTAATCATGTAAACATGTAGAGTACAGTACTTAGACTTTACCTTCCAACAAAAGAGTATTGTTGATTTAAAGATCTGTTTTTTCCCCCACTATGCCTGGCAGTGAATGGATAGGAATTCTGTGTAAAAAAAAGGCATAATTGGTCCTAATTACAAATGAAGGAATGATGGTTGGGTGTTTACAATGCAGTGGTTACAAATCACAGAAGCTGAGTGCCAATCCTCACTAAAAGTAGTGACCAGGGAAGTTAAAATGAAGGGTTCACATGTATAATAAACTGATTATACAGAAGTTCTGCTGGAACACACAACAGATGAAGTGGGAAACTTTCTGTTAAATGAATACAATGAGTGAGTTGTATCATTTTATGTATTACTACGCATATATTTTACTGAAGTTTTGTTTAAAACTTTAAAGAAACAGAAACTTATGTAAAATTCTAACATAAAATGCATCAAAATTGTGCTCTTCTAATTGGGGAACGAGCTATTCTTAAATGCAAAACAAAACTCTTGTGTAGCAAAGTAGAGGGCCCAATAAATAAAATATATGAGTTTAGGTACAGATTGAACCTAACGAAGGTGTTACTCATGGAGGGAAGAAGTAAGAAAACTCCCTGCCACCATTAAACTGATTCAGTTGTGAAGTTACCTGGGTGTCAGTCAAATAATTCCATTTTCTAATTTCTTCATAGTCTTTGGGACCTTTGGGACTAAATTTATGGATCATGTCATTTATTTCTCAGTAAGTTTCAACAATTCTGTTATCTGCAGCACAAAGTTCAAATTTGCCAGCCAAATATTCATAGGTTTCTCCAATCTCATTTCTCATTATAATTTTCCATATGCTTTGTGCCCAGAATACAGCAACCAGACTTGCTTTCATGGAGAATTTTCTCCTAAATCCAATCCATCTTTTGCATGCAAATTCCTCCTCTTCATTTGAGGGTTAATATTTTATCACCTTTGCAAAACTCTTCTTGATGCTTACCATCAAACTCAGTATTTAAGCTCCCTTTCTCTGTGGTCAAAGCAAACTTTGTTGATACCTCATACAAAAACCATTTAACAATATCTTTAGCAGAAAGTTATTTATAAAACTCCAACCCTTTTCCTCCTACTATTTGTTTTACCCAACATATGTGCAGATGAAAAAGTGCATTAATTTTTTTTTAATTCTTCATCACATCCTACACTTGGGTTTACACTAAACAGGTTTTTTTAATTCCTAGATATTTTATATATTTTCTTGTTATCATAAATAGTATCCTTTTTTTAATTAGAGAAGTGATAGGTTTACAGAAAAATCATGCAGAAAATAAAGTTACCATATAAACCCATATTATTATTAACACCTTGCACTAGTGTTGTACATGTCTTTAATTGATGAAGAAATATTATGATTATACTATTAAAGTATAGGCAATGGTTTGCTTTAGTATCCTTTGTTTGTATTGTACAGGCCTATGCTATTGTTTTAATTTTTTATACTATCATATATAAAACATAAAATGTCCCCTTTTTGACCACATTCAAATATGTAATTTAGGGTTATTCATTATGTTGTTAATGCTGTGCTACCACTCACCACCATCCAGTACCAAACCTCTTCCATCAGCCAAACTAGACCAGGAAATCGCTAAAAAAGCATTGCCTGCCACTAAATGAATGAAAGACCTAATTATTTTTTATTTAGGATTTATTTAGCATTTGAAGTGGATGGGAGCTGTTGCAATTCTATTGTATTAGTGTTTTGTGTTTTGAAACATTAACGGATTAAATCATAATTTTGCAAAGGCCTGGTTAGGTAGAAATGGTGAAAGAATCAAGTGTGTGTGTTATGTGTGTGTGTGTGTGTGTGTGTATGCACATGCGTGAATGGGAAATAGCTGTATAACTATTCTGAGGTATTCTTGTTTTGTGAAAACATTTTCAGGCATTCTTTGTATCATCGTTACTTGTTAACGTTAAAATTCCCCTTTATACAGACTCAGTTGTTCTTTCCTCTCATATTTTCTTTTCTTCTATTATAAAAGTATAATAAAGTAGAGGAGATTTTTAACAACCTGGTGGCAACCCAATGAGAATATCCACTGAAGGAGCAGTACTGTGAAAATTTAGGACCATTACGAGCTTCCACTGACCTCTAACGTACACTTTGCCTTCTATTTGCAGAATTTCTGTCTTTGGTTGGATTAGAAGAATAGAGATTGATACTTTTCTCCTTGTACTTTTATCATGAAGATTTTAGAAAGAGGAAGAAAATATCCTAAGAAAACCTGGTCTGCAAAGATACTCCAAGTAATTCTGCTGTCTCCAGAATAGTAGATAGTTGTGATAAGCATGCAACCTTTGAGGTGCTTATCTAAACTGAGCAGAAGCCCCTACTCTTTTAGCTCAACTCATCTCTTTCTGCTTGTGCTAGGACAGAGGAGCTTGGATATTAAAGGGCTAGGGTGAAGAGTGACCGCAAATATGAGCTACTTCATTTTATTTAGGTTCCTTTGCCAGTTCTTGCTTTTTACTTCTTCGTGTAAGTAAAAGCTATCCCTGAACTTTTCAGTGAATTACTTTTTTTTTTTTTAATATTGGAGCATATGTTTCATGTTTTTCATGTAATTGACTTTTAAAGGGTAATAATAATTCCTCATCACTGAAACTACTGGCTCTGAATTTGCCCTAGAGTTTCTTGAGATTGTATATGTTAGATTATAAGAAGATTAAACCCTAATGTTTTTGCAATATTTATACATGCTAGGCAGAGTGCTTAATGCTGTACATACAACATTTTATTAACCATCAGGTAGAGAATATTATGAAGTACTAGAGTTAACCATTCTTAAAGATGAAAATTATTTATATGAAGGAACTTAAGACAGATTCCCCAAATGAGGTACTCAAATCAGAATTCATAGCCCAAGTTTGTGTGGCTTAAATCAATGAAACAGACGTCAATGACTCCTTCAACATTAAAATTTCTCTCTGATATATGGAAATTGTCAAGACAGCTGTAAGCATTCTGAAGTAAATTTGTAATGCTTGGTGAAAGCACCAATTCCATTTACCCAGCTCCATGAATAAGTTGTTCAATTATTTTAAGGAACATTGCATGAATCAATTACTGTCACTCATTATTATTCCATGTATTTTCCTTTCTGCTTGGAAATAATATTTTAAAAAGTTATCATTAATAAATAATTCAAATCATATTCACTCATTCCACATTCATTTCTAGCACTTATAGATGGAAGACATACAAACTATGATGGGTAATTTTTTAACACAGTAGATTTGAACCCTGGATGGACTAGCTCGAAAACCTGTTTTTGCATACTATTATATGCCTCCCGTATTTTACTGCTATCTAAATCCTGACAGTCCTTTAAACGATACGGTAACATGGTCTTCCTAAGATCACTTAAAATCACGGCAGTAATATATCTGAATTTGCTCAATAATCTCTTTTAAAGTGTTCTGTTTTTTAAAACAGCATTATTTTTGTTTTCAGCAACAAAACAAGACCACCACACAAACACACACAAAAACGGCATTATGGAGATTAAATTCATATGCCATGCCATTCTCCCCTTTAAGGGGTTTTTAAAGTATAATTACAGATATGTGCACATTATTATAGTCAAATTTAAAACAATTTTTATTACTACAAAGAGAAACCCCAAAACCATTTTTCTGTCACCTCGTATCACCAGCCTCTGGCCCTAAAGTAACCATTCATCAACTTTCTGTCTCTATTGGTTTACCTATTCTACATGTTTCATACAAATGGAAGAATATAATATGTGGTCTTTTGCGACTGTGTTCTTTCACTTCTCATAACATTTTCACTTTCATCCATATCGTTGCCTACATCATTACTTCAGCCTTTGTATGACCAAATTATATTCCATTGTATGGAGATGCCACATTTTGGTGATCCATTCATCCACTGATGGACATTTGCGTTGCTTCCACATTTCAGCTACCGTGAATAGCTGTGCTATCAATATTTGTGCACACATGTTTGTTAGAATCACTCTGTTTTATTATTTGGGGTATATACCTAGAAGTATAATTGTGGGGTCCTATATAATTCTATGTTTAACATTTTGAAGAGCTATTCATTGTTTTTTTGTTTTTTCCAAAGTGGTGCATGAATGCGAAGTTTCAGTTTCTCCATATCCTTGCCAACAGTTATTGTTTGTTTCTTTGTTTTAAGTATAGCCATTTTAGGGGCGTGAAGTGCTATCTCATTGGGTTTTTACTTGCATTTTGCTAATGACTAATGATATTGAGCATTTTTTTATGTGCTTTTTGGTCATTTGTTTATCTTCCTTTAAGATATGGATATTAAAATCCTTTGCTATTTTTTAATTTTTAAACTATTTTAGATCCTTTGCTATTTTTAATTGAAATATTTGCCTTATTATAAAAATGACTTGTAAGTGATTTTATTTTATTTTTTCTGGATAGCAGGCTCTTATCATATAAATGATTTGCAGATATTTTTTCTCATTCTGTGAGTTTGTCTTGTCACTTTCTTGATAGTATCCTTTGAAGTATAAATTTTTTTAAAATTTTAATGATGTCCACCTCATCTAGTTTTTCTTTGCTTGCTTTGTACTTTTAAAGGTGTCATATCTAACAAACTACATCTAGATCTAAGGTCTTGAATATTTTTTCCTATGTCTTTTTCTAATAGTTTTATCATTTTAGTTACATTTAAGTTTTTAGTCTATTTTTATTTTTATTTTTGTAAATAGTGTGAAGTAAGACTGCAATTTCATTGTTTTGAATGTGGATAGCCAATTGTCCCTGCACCATTTTTTAGGGAGACAATTTTTTCCCCATTGAATGGTTTTTGCAGACTTGTGGAAAATCAGGCAAACAATGATATGTAGCATTTTTTCTGGACTTTCTATTTTATTCTGTTTATCTATTTATCTATTAATACACTGCTAACACACCGTCTTGTTTATTGTTACTTTTCAGCAAATTTTGAAATTGGGAAGTGTGAGTCTTCCTACTTTCTTCTTTTTATATTCAAGATTGCTTTGGCTAACCTCTGTCTCTTCTCAGTCCATACGAATTTTATATAGTTTGTCAATTTATATATATAAATCAACTGGGATTATCATGGGGATTGCATTGAATCTGTAGATCAATCTGGTGGGTAATACCATATTAACAATACTAAATCATCTAATCCATGCCCATGGTAGTTTTCTATTCATTTAGATCTTTAATTTTTTCAACAATGTTTTGTAGTTACGAGAGTATACATTTTGCACTAATTTTGTTAAATGTATTCCTAAGTATCTGATTATTCTTTATAATATCTAAATGAAAAAGTTGTCTTCATTTTGCTTTTGTATTATTTATTGGTGGGGGTGGTCACAAGAAGAGTTAGAAGGATCTTTCAAGCTAATTACCTCAGGGCATTCCATTGGAATTTCATCTGATGAAACAAGATTCATCTCTCCAGGCAGAGGAGTGAGGGCTCTTTCTTCAAAGGAAGTGGTTATAGGTTTATCAGACACCCTACGGTTAATGTCTTCAAGTGAAATTTGGATGGCAGATTTCTCAGAGCAGATGGAAATTGGTAAGCTGCTTTCTCAAGGCAGGCTGAAGGTCAGGTGACTATTTCTTTAGGGCAGCCTGCAGAACAGTTGACTGCTTCCTCAGGGCAGATTGGAGAATGGGTATCTGTTTCCTTAGGGTAGACCACTACAGGTTTATCTAACAATGACTCAACAGATCAAGGGTTTCAGTTTCCCCACTGCTATCATTATCAACCCATATGTCCTCATTCCAATTTTCAGGACCCCATTCCTTTCCAATCAATGCCCTCATTTTGACAGCAGACACCCTGTGAGGTTGGAAATTCAGTTTATGTTGTAACTCTGCCACTCAACAAATGAGACTCTTGGGTCTGGTTTTCAGATATTTCAAGTTTGTGGTTACAAGAAATAATATTTTCTTTCCGGGCCCATGTAGAAATTTTTACATCTTTCATGCAGTCCTGAAATTCAGCTCATCGTTCTTTTATAACCATAGCCAACCTAACCAGGAGCAACCAACAACATCATCATACTTATCAACTCCACAAAACTCGGTTCAGGTGTTAAAAACACTGGCATACAGAGCCTTGACTCTTACTAACATATGAGTAGCAGTATCCAATGGTGATATTTTGTGTATCTCTGGCCAACTCATGCCATGTGCTGTCACTGCTATCTTGACTAATGGAAATTCAGTTGTTAGTGACTTTGAATCTGATCAGAGTAGAGAAGCTATTGTAAAAACCCATTTTTAGGATTCTGTTTCCAAAGAACCACTCCCAGTACCAAGCCATCGGGATTCTCTAGGGAAACAGAAATGGCAAGAGATATCTGTAAATATTGAGATTTTATAAAAGCATCTCACAGAATTGTGGGGATGTAAGAGTTCAAATTTCATAGTGCAGGCTGTAAGCTGGCAACCCCAATGAAGGCTTTCGAAAAATTTCCCAGGGGAAGTTGGCTGGCTGAAGCAGAAATGAAAATCCTCTTTTCTGACTGCTTACATCATCACTTCTTCTTTTAAAGCTTTCAACTGATTGGATGAAAGGTCTCTCATTGCTGATGGCATTCTGCTTAGTTGATTGTAGACATAATTAGTCACAGATGCAATAAACTTGCTGATGATTTAAGTTCACAAAATGTCCTCACAGTAACAATTAGGTCAGTGGTTGCTTGACTAGACAACCAGGCACTATTAGCAGGTTGACCCACGAACTTAACCATCACACCCTGCTTCAACTTCTGAGGTGGGAGAAAAGTCTGCTGCCCAAGGGAGGGGGTTTAGACAATCTTAGGGGAAGGGTATCCAGCCACTGAGAGTTCCTGCCTGGGTTTAAGCAGCTGGAATTCTTTATTCATGGTTTCTGATTCCAGGTATAGTCAAGTTGTTGAATTAATCCTAACATCATGCCAGAGCTCTGGAATGGAAACATATTGAAACATCTGCACACAATAGAAACATACGGGAGTGTAGTTTGAAGGCTGGAAGATGGCTGCTAGGTATACCTGCAATTTACCCAGAAAGTCTTTATTGTTCTTGATCTTAAGGGGAAAGCAACTAATCTTTGACCATTTTGTATGATGTTAGTTGTAGAGTTTTCATAGATATTCTATATCAGGTTAAACTCTATTCCCAGTTTGCTTTTATCTAAGGAGATGTTGTTTTTTGTTCTTTTTATGCAACTATTGGGATGATTGAGTGATTATGGTTTCTCATTCTATTGATATGGTAAAATACATTAATTTATTTTATATTGTTAGACTGACCTTCAAAGCTTGGGATAAATTCCACTTGGTCAAGGTATTTATTTCTTTTTATACGTTACTGGATTACTTTATACAGTATTTTTGAGGAATTTTGCATCCATGCACATAGAGATATGGGCATATAATTTTATTTCCTGTGATTTTTTTGTGTGTGGTTTGCATGTCAGGGTAATACTAGACTCATAGTTTGAGTTAGAAAGTGTTCACTCCTCTTCTGTCTTTTGGAAGATTTTAATTTTTCAAATAACCCCCTTTAGGTTGTGCTACTTTCTTCCGTTATGTTTCCATTCTCTAGTCTATTAATTTATACTTTAATATTTCTTTCTTTCTGCTTGCTTTAGATTTAGATTGTTCTTCTTCTTCTAGGGTCTTAAGTTAAAAGGCTAGTTACTGATTTGAGATCGATTTTCCTTCTTTATATAGGCATTAAAAGCTACAAAATTTCCTCTAGCATTCCATAAGATTTGTATGTTGTTTCTTCATTTTCATTTGTCTCAAAGTATTTCCTCCTTCACATTTTGATTTCTTCCTATTTAGGTCTCTTTTATTTAATTTCACATATTTGTTAGTTTCCAAAATCTCTTTCTCTTACTGATTTTTAAATCTTATTCCACTGTGGTCAGAGAGCATACTTTGTATTATATAATTCCTTATGAATTTATTAAGATGTGTTAATGACTTAGCATATGGTCAATCCTGGAGAATGCTCCACATGCACTCGAGGAAAAGAATTCATACACTGTTGTGTTGTATGTTGTGTTAGATAAATGTCTCTTAGATTTAGTTGGCTGTAGTGTTTTTCAAGTCTTTTATTTCCTTGGTAATCTTTTGCCTAGTTATTTTATCCATTATTGCAAGTGGAACATTGATGTTTCCAAAAATTACAAATCAACTTTTCTCCTTTAATTTTAGTCATTTTTTGCCTCATGTGTTTTGGTAACAAAGTGCATTTGTAAACAAATATTATGTCTTTTTGGTGGACTGACCCTTTTATCATTATAAAATACCCATCATCTCTTATAACCTTTTTTGTTTTAGCGTCTATTTTTTATATTATTATATGTAGTCCAGCTTCCATGAGTTGCAGTTTGTATGATATATACTATTGCAAAAGTTTATTTTCATTCTACTTATATTTTTAAATCTATAGTCTTCTCTTATAGAAAGAATATAGTTAGATCTTGTTATTATATTCAGTCTCATAATCTCTGCCTTTTGATGGGAGTGTCAAAACCACTTACATTTAATACTATACTGATATATTTGAATGTACATGTGACATTTTATTTTTTTCTGTCTCTTGTCTTTTCATTCCTTTATTTCTCCCTTACTACTTTCTTTTGCATTAAGTGCATATTTTATAATGTAGATTTTACATTTCTTAAATAATTTTTTACTATATTTTTTGAGTTATTTCCTTAGTTATTGCTCAAGGGCTTACAGCATACATCTTAATATATCAAAATCAGCTACAATTTTATAGTACCTAATTCCAGTGAATATAGAAATGTTGTTCTTGTATTGCTCTATTCCCTTTCCTAAATTTTTGTGGTATTACAGTTATACATACTCCATGTATAACTTTTACAAGCATAATGATATATTGATACAATTATAACTTTATATAATTTTATGTCACTTAAAAAAGCTGAGGAAGAAAGAAAGTACATATTTATAACTCTTGTTATATTAACCTTCTGTGGTGGTGAATTTCCTGCGTGAACATGGCTAAGTTATGCTGTCCAATTGTTTCATCAAAAGAGAACTTGCCTGATTGTTATTGTGAGGGTATTTCATGCATTTAAATAATCAGTCAGTTAATTGCTTCTATGGGCTGATTTAAATCTGTAATCAGCAAAGCTCTTATATTCCTTGGCAATAAGAAAACTCTCTTCATACAATCAGTTGAATGTCTTAGAAGAACTGATGATTTGAGAGTCAGGAAGAATTTCTATTTGTTCTCCAGACAGCCAGCTCTCTTGGAGAATTCATCATTGCATTCAAGATTCTAACTTTGCTGATTACTCTATGAAATTCAGACTTGCCAATTTCCATGGACATGTAAACCAATTCCTATAGTAAATGAAATGTCTTAATAATAATTTTATCCTGTTGGTTCTGTTTCTCTGGAAAACTACGATTAACATACCTTATTTATCACTTTTGGTTTTCTTCATTTATTCTGGAGCTATGAATTAATTTCTGGAAACATTTTATTAGCCCAATGTAGTCTTGCTCCTACCTACCTTCTCTGTGCTGTTTTAGAAAGGGTGTAACATTTCTCTATGTTATATGTCCAATAATACCTTATATACAAATTGTTATATACACGTGCTTTTCAAATAAGTTAAAAGAACAAAGGAGAGCTTTTACACTGTTTTTTTAAAATAAATTCGTAATAACCTTTATTGGTGCTTTTGTTTTATGTGTAGATTCAAATATCATCTGGATTCACTTGCTTTCAATCTAAATAACCTCCCTTAACATTCTTTTAAAGCAGTTTAACTAGCAACAGATTCTTTAAGTCTTTGTTTATATAGAAATATCTATTTTTTTCCTACATTTTTGAAAGATAGCTATTCTGGTTATAGGATTTGTAGTTGATTGATTTTTCTTTGCCTATTCTGAATGTGTCATCCCATTGCCTTCAGGTCTCCATTATCTCTGCTGAGATATCAGCTGTTAATTTTATTGATTAATTACAAATGATGAATAATTTTCCTTTTACTGCTTTCAAGATTTTCTCCTTTCGTCAACTTTTTGCATTTTTAGTATGATGTGTCATGCTTGCTCAAAAACAACAATAAACAGATCCAGAAGTCTCCAAGAAGTTTAAATACAAATTCCATACCTGGACACATTAAACCAATGACAAAATAAAATATTAAAAATAGCCAGAGAGAAACAAACAAAAAAAAACCATGAAGAAGGAAAACTGGCTTCTCATGTAAAAGAATGTAGGTCAAAAAGTACCAGAAACATATTTTCTTATAATGAATAAAAAACCTTTAACATAAAATTCTATACCCAGTAAATAACTTCTAAAACTTAGAAAAGACTTTAACTTGTATTCTTAAGGGATTAAGATAGTACAAAATTATCCACCTTTTATAAACAAGTAGAAAACTGCACCAAATATAGGAAGAATATTTTCAGCCATTGGAAAACAAATTTTTCCTGTACTTGCTGCCTAAAGTAAATCTGAGAACACATCTCAAGGAGAGGGAGAAAAAACCTCATCTAACAATTTTTCCAATTTTGAGAAGATAGAGATCAAAGATTATGGAGGCCAATATGACTATAATAATTTTCAGGATAGAACAAGAGGGAGGAGAGAGATACATGAAAAAAATCCATTGAACCCCTCGAGTTTTTGAATGAATAACAATCTGCATCTTTGTAGGATGTAAGCCCACAGGATGTCAAAAAAGAACTGTTAGGAAAGAAAAATTTCTGGGTAATTATAAGAAAAAATGTTCCCATGGTTCATTGAGGTCTGAAAATCATTCTATTTTCCTCTAGCCAAAGTGAGGTTATATCAGTTTAATAAGAGCTGTTTGATTGAGACCACAGAAGAGAAACGATTTAAAAGCGGAGGGAATTAACATCAGAATAAATGCTGCTCTACCCCTTGTTTTTAGGGTTAAACATTTTTAAAAACCTTGAATGAATCCTTCTTATCTTTAAATAACTTAACTGCCTCCTGTGAGAAGTCCAACAAGTTCAAGTCTTTTAAAGAACACATTACAATTTAGTTCACAGAAACATAAAACTATAAATTTTAGGTTGCAAATAAAAATTACTAGACATATGCAGAAGCAGGAAAATGTAACTTATAATGAGGTAAAAATTCAGGAAATAGAAATAGAATAAAGAGATAAAATTAGCAAGCAAGGGTGTGATAAGGGCTATTATAGTTATGCTCATATGCTCAAGGTTTAAATGAAAATAGGAAGAGAGTGAGACATTTGAAGATATATAAGAGACAAATAGAGGACTTGGAGTATCAGTTTGGGCATATATAGAGCTGAAAAATATAAATTCACTTCCTTAAAGCAAGAAACAAGCTGAACCAGGAACAAATTGTTCATAAAACCACAAGAAAACAGAATAGATAGGTGTATTAATTTTCTTCTGTTGTCCAACAAATTACCATGAGTTTAGCACCTTAAAACAGCACCTGTTTATTGGGTCACAGTTCCTTAGGTTCAAGACTGCAGGTGTGGTGGAGTTATCTGCTTAGAGTATCACAAGAGTAAAATCAGGGTGGTAACTGAACTGAGCTCTCGTCTGGAAGTTCTGGGAAAACATCCTTTTACAAGCTTATTCAGGTTGTTGAAAGAATTCAGAATCTTGAGCCTATAGGACTAAAGTCCCTGATTTTAGCTCCTAGATGTCATCTATATTCCTTGCCACTTGGACTCTACTTTCAAGCCCAGCCACAAAGACGTTTCTGTCGGGTTCCTCTCACACTCTGACTTCTCTGCCTCTGATTGCAGATACATACTTAAAGGCCTCATGTGCTCAGACCAGGGCAACCCAAGTGATCTCCCTTCCTGAAAATCACCTGGCATGTAGCATCACCAAATCACAAGAAGAATGCTATTATATTCACAGTCCCAGAGATTATGTGGAGTATGTACGCCAGGGCACCAAGAATTGTGAAGTCCGTCTTAAAATTCTGACTTCCACGACAGGGTAGATGACTGTCATGGTTAGGGACACGTGTCAACTTGGCCAAGTTGTGGTACCTGTTTATCTGATTGGGCAAAATACTGGCCTGTCTGTTGCAATGAGGACATTTCATAGGATTAGGTCAT